>CP139506.1:126970024-126980771 GCA_021014915.2 Artemisia tridentata subsp. tridentata
AGACAACCACGTAGTAACCACTCTTCTTACTTCATCCTTAGGAACTAGCTTATGGTTTCCATACTTAAGGTCTAGCCACTGCTCTACATAGATATCCATCAATCTTACCAACCTATTATTGAGTAGAATCTCAGCTTCGGCATACATCCTTTCATCATCAAGGTTTCTTTTATTTAATACATTTGATTGCTCAACATAGGGCAAATAGGAGGGTGTTGTAGTTTCGATTTGTTTTTCATATCCAATCATCTTATGCATGGAACTTTTATCATCGGTTTTCCTCATATACTCAATTCGAAACCTCCCTTCATCTTCTTCAATAGTCGTCCAAACCAATCCTTTGGATTCAATCATTGGCCAAAGGAGGAGCAATTCATCTTCGGTGTAGCTCATCATTAAATCATAAGTAAACAAATCACTCTCCATGCCGCCCAAATGTTTGAACTCGTTCAATGTAGCTTCAAGAGGGGTTTCCCATGTAAACAAATCGGCTTCAACTGTAAGTATATCAAATACTTCCTTCTTATATGTTTTAATTGAGCAAACCGGAACAGTAGTTTGAGACTCCGATTCAAACAGATAGTCAAACTTTATTGGGAGGTCACAAACGATAGCATCGTAAGTCTCATCGAAAGTTGAACGCAAGGGTTCACTATTGCATGCCAATTCTTCTGAAGTTTGATCATAGATACGAACTGCTGGAAATTCACTCAAGTTAACTTCATAAGTCTCGCACTCATCCTCTTCGTCCTTTAGAAACCATAGCTTCTCCATTGGAGAACCCGCTTTATGCAATAGCTTCCCTTGTTCCATAGCCAAATATTCATCCATGGTGACATCTTCCATAGTCATTCCAAGAGCAAAAGCTGCTAATATCTACAAACAATACGCCGTATCCAGTAATCTGGATACGCCGTACTTTCACTTCGTTTAAAATTTCAGACTTTTATTTTAGAAAAATTATATGCCGTATTGATGGGGATCAATACGCCGTATGTATTAATTTTCAAATTCGCTTATATATAAAAATAAATACACTGTATACACAGATGCGTATATGCCGTACGTTCATTACGTTTCAAATATAAGCTTTTTGATATTAAAGCGCCGTATCGACAAAAATCGATACGCCGTTTCTCGTTTATTTTAAGAATTCGAATATGTTTTTAGTAAATAAATAGATACGTCGTATGAGAAAAACTCATGCGCCGTATGACATTTTAGGGTTTTAAAAAATTTCTGATTAAAAACAGAATACACCGTATCTAGATGGATAGATACGTCGTACTCGAATTATTAAATAAGATACGTTGTATGAAAGATAAAAACGCAATACGCCGTATCTAAAGAATTAGACGCGCCGTATCATTTAGTTCAACAAAATACATCAGACAGTAACTATGCAGAAAAACAGAAAAATGAAAAACAAACAAAAATAACAGAAAATAAATAAACACGAAAACAATAAATATGCAGAAAAATACAATGAATGCAAAAAATACAAATACACAACAAAGTTAGTAAATTAAAAACTAATTAAGGTTAAATCTAAATTAAAACATTAACAGATATTCAAGTATTAAACAATTCACTCCCCGGCAACGGCGCCAAAACTTGATGCGTGCGTATATCGTTGTAGGTATAGATTATATTATCAAGTTTTAAATTTATATTTAGCCGACTTATCCTATAACACACACTAACGAGCAGTGTACCCGATCAATGTAGCCTAGTTGGTAAGTAGAGTGTCGAACACTAAGAGTGGAACGTTAACACCTAGATATCTATCAATATTTTAATCCTAAGTTAGTTCTAATAACCTAATCTAACGCAAGGGGGTTTTCAGCCTGAGAGACTGGCACGATGTGTAGATTGAGTAAATAGTAAGTAAAATAAAGGAGCGAATGGCACACACGTACACAGATAGAAGACAGATACAGATAAGAGGCCTGGCCGATAGTAGGAAGATTTGTCACACGTTTAATTGCTTAGCTGTATAAGATGAGTGCTAAAATCTATTCTCTCTCAGTGGAATCTTAGTACAGGCGTGTAAACACTTAATGATTACTAGGTTTATGTATTATTTATCTCTTTTACAAGCTTACATTAACTATGCAAACAATGTTAATGAAGTAATTGCGCGAGCCTACGTTGACAAGGTGCGATAAACTCAATATGTAATCAAAGCACATGCATTAAGAAACCAAATAAACATCAAATACTCTTTATAAAAGCTGGAAACAATTATGTCTGATCAAATAGTGAAAAAGACGCTAACTCAACGATTAACAGATTACTAATACAAGTAAACGACTCTTCCTATAAATTAAAGTACTAGCAGTACCATCTTACTGCTCTGAATTCGTGCTTTAGGTTGTGTCTTGTGTTGCCAATTTGTCTGGTTTTCTCCCTTGTTATGTGTGTCGAATGTGGCTGTCGAATGGGGTATTTATACTTTTTGAAAACAGGATCGATACGGCGTATCCATTAAGTTGATACGCCGTATCTAAGTAACTTCGCGTGGGGTCCAAGATTATTATATTCTGGAATATTCGTACACCGTCATAGGATACGACGTATCTTCAATCTTTGTACGACGCATTGTCCTTCAGTATCTTGGATTATCTGGTGAAGTCTTGGGATTAATACGCCGCATATCTGGAATGTAATACGGCGTATCTAGAGTAAAACAAGTCAGATCTTCTCGTTGACCAAGGTTTCATATACGGCGTATGGGATAATTCCATACGGCGTGTGCTTTAAAGTCAGGCAATGGTCTTAATAATCGTCTAAGTCTTGGTGTACGACGTATCTGTCTAGAATGATACGGCGTATCTTCCTTCAGTTCAGTAGACTTTTCCAACTTGATCTATTTTGCTTAAATTTACGTCCAAAATAGCTAACTTTCACCAACTGCTTATTTATAACTGAAATTTACAAAAGTAAGCGATTAAGTATCAATTCTCATATAAAATAATATAAAACAAGCGAATAACATAGGATAAATGTTGCCAATAAAATGTAGTTATTTGATATCATCGGTGACACATCCCACATTTTCTTTATAACTCATCCTTACATGCAACTAATTTGAAATTTGAATTTCAAATTCTCCTTCTCAACATCCATATTTTGTGCCCAAGTTAAGCATATTACTTGAATATTCTAAACCCTAAACCCTTGTGCTTAAAACATGCCAACTATAACTATTTGTTGTTATATATTGTTGCCGCTACGAATGAGTACTCGGCAAAAAGTAATTATGTTGTGAACTTTTGTATGTTAGTTATTTACTAGATGAATACCCGCGCAAAGTGACGGTTTATAGCGGCAAATAATTATACTTGCGAACTTGTGGTTCTGATATGACTCTTGATGCAACACTTATTGGGTTCAATTGGTAGTCATTGCGCGAAAATAGTTTATGGGTTATCAACGAAAAATGATAAAAATTTGAAGATTAAAACAATATTTAAAATATTAATTTAGTGGTGTATATTGTTACCATTTTTAATTGAGGGTATTATAGGGTTTACATATTACTCAAATTTAAAAACTTTTAAGTTTAAGGAAAAATCATACATGCATTATAAGTAGTATAGATAGGCTAAAACACATATTAGTACCCCAAACTTGTCAAACTAGATTATCTAGTACCCTGAACTTTTTAGGCTGCAGAATAACATCCTGAACTTGATAAAATAAAATATTTAATACCCTAATAAATTAACTCAATAATTAATTATTTTTTGAGCTAAAAAATCAATTTATAATAGCCAGTTAATTTATACTTAAAAATTTGACCATATAAATATACTTTTCTTCAAATTTAGTTATTTTTTGTTTTTCTAAAAAATTATTTAATATTTTAATTTATTATTTTGAATATAAAAATATTTAAGAAACATTTATTTTAAAAATATTTTTTACGAACTACATTTAATATATCTTCATATTATATAATTGAATGTTTGTCTCAAATGATTTTTAAATCAACTTGTAACTAACCACATAAGAGTTTTTGTAACTCTCAATTTAATATATGTATATGAAGAAATAAAAAGTTAAATAGTTATTATCTCAGAATTATTTTAAACAATCATTTAATTATTTAATATAGATATGTATATACAAAAAGTAGTGTGGTAATTTTATTTTTAGTAAAGTATCATTTCAAAAGTATCTTTATTCTCAATAATAAATATAGTACTATATTAAATAGAAGGGGGAATTGCATATAAATCACTCCAAAGATAAATAATTGCATATATAAAGTTTTTGATGCACATGATAAAATAGTTTTTATGCATGCAAAGGATATATATGCAATGTATTTAATTATCTTGAATTTAACTACAAATTATTTATATTAAAATACGCTTTACTAAATTATTTTTTAGTGTATAAAAGTTTAATTGTTGAGTAATTAGTATATGGTGGTAGTAATTCTAATTTGCCAAGTTCAGGATGCTATTATACACCTTTAAAAGTCTAAAGTACTAAAGAATTTAGTTTGTCAAGTTGAAGGTACTAAAGGCATCCACTATGGTAGTTTACGAAAACGTTTATAAAATGATGAAGAGGTCTAAGCACTGGTAAACCATAGTGAATATAGGTTTATAAATAGGTCTAGAATTAATAGGTATAGAATATCAAACCTCTTCATAATTAAATGCATTTGTATTTTTTTTTTGGAACAGCAAAATGCATTTGTATTATGTATGAGATTTATAAAGCTTTATGATGTTTATACATAGTGAAGATAGATTTATAAATTAATGTCATAATAATTTTATAAACCTTTATACAAGTTTAACATAGTGGATGCTCTAAGAAATTACGTATGATTCTAGAAACAAATAAGCAAATGAGTATTCCACTGTGTATCATTAAACTTAAAAATCAAGATTTTAATTATTTTCCTTTGGAAAAGATTTTAAATATACAGATTATGTATATTTTAATTATAGTGATAGATTTGCTGTTTGTAATTGGCTGGGCTATTATAAAACTTTTGTATACTCCCAAAAACAAAATAGTTTCGCTCCCAAAAAAATACAATAAACAATTTCTAAGTTTAGTTATTCTTTGTAGATTTTCTGACTTTGTAATTAGATACACCCGCTTACAAAATGACTCGAACTCAAAAATTAAAGATTATAAAGATTCGAAATTCACTACCTCAAGATCATAAAAGATCCTTTTGATCGATATGTTTGATCAGTCAATGCCCATTTGATATATATTTTTTGAATAAACTATTCTATGACAGTTGTAAGCCTTAAGATGGTTCAAAAAGTGGATTAGCAAACAACATGCACAACTATATAAACCCTCATAGTTTCATCCAATAACAGCAAAACAAACACTAACCAATCTCATAAGCTACTGAGAACATAAAACCCTAAAAAATGGCTGTTGAAAAGCTTCAAAAGAAAGTTAAAAAAGCTCCAAAAGATGTTGCCATCATCTTTGGAGTAACTGGTCTTGTTGGAAAACAGCTTCTTGAGAAGCTACTTGCTAGATCCAAATGGAAAGTTTACGGCGTAGCAAGGAGGCCCGAGACAGCGATGATCAAGAAATCAAACACGAACCCGAATTATCATTTCATTTCATGCAACCTTCTTGACCCTTTTGAAACACAAATGAAGTTGTCTCATTTGCATGATGTGACTCATGTGTTTTGGGTCACTTGGGCTAGCCAGTTTCCATTGGATAGCATTGAATGTTATGAGCAAAACAAAAGCATGATGTCTAATGCTTTGGACTCAATCCTCCCACGAGCCAATGGTTTGAAGCATTTCTCGCTTCAAACCGGGACAAAACATTATGTGTCTCTAAATGGAGGTTCTTTTGATAATATGGTCAAAAGGGTTTGTTACTATGATGAGAATTGTCCTAGAGTTGAAACACAAGTGGGGTGTAATTTTTATTATGGTCTTGAAGACCTACTTAAAGAGAGGCTAGCAGGCATGGTTCCATGGTCAGTTCATCGACCTGGTTTGATCATAGGGAGTTCTCAAAAGACTTTGTATAACTTCATGGGAAGTTTATGCGTTTACGGGACAATTTGTAAGTATTTAAATCTTCCCTTTATTTTCGGGGGAAGAAAAGAGTGTTGGGAGGAGCTGTTTATTGATAGCTCAGATGCTAGGCTTGTGGCCAAACAGCAAATTTGGGCAGCCACAAATGATTTGGTTCAATCAAACAACGGGCAAGCGTTCAATTCAATAAACGGCGATGATTCAACTTGGAAGGATATATGGGCACCGATCGGGGAAAAGTTTGGAGCGATAGTGCCTTGGGAAATGATGTCAGAGGATTTTACGTATTCAGGGTCTATGCGCGATATGGGGGGCATTTGGAAAGAGATAGTGAGAAAAGAGGGTTTGGTCGAGACTGAGATGGAGGATTTGGCTAATTGGTATTTCTTAGATGCTCTATTTCGTTGTCCAGTGAAGATGCTAGGGACAAGGGCTAAAGCAGACCGACTCGGGTTCACAGAACGGTATCATGCACTCGAGTCGATAACACATTGGATTGATGTTATGAGGAAAGAAAAACTGATTCCATGAACTAGTCCTGAATGATAACAGCTTGTGACAATTTCTCATAATGTAGGGTGTGAATATAGATGTTCATAATTGTGGGGTTGTAAATGTAAATTTTCCCAGCTAATTTGGAAGAAAATATGGTGTACCACTCTCTAACTAGTTGTGATCTTTGAATATATAGAACTATTATATGTAGAGTTTGACTTCTTTTTTCTTTTTCAATAATCTTTGTACCCCTTTCCATGGACATATGACATAGACAAAATATTACGTAAATTTTAATTCCCCTGCTTTTCCTGATCTTGTCTTAGAATGGACTTCAAGAAACAAAGGATCAAAATTCTATAGAAGATAACAAAATGTCTATCATTTTCAAACACCCGTGATTCGTACACAATCAAAACTCACGGCATAAGAGTAAAAATTGTAACGTTGAAAAGTGTTAGCCGTATGCAAGTAATTTTGGTCGTGTGCAGATCAACTCGTACACAGTATATCTATAGCAAGTTTTTGATTTACAATACTAACATAATATGAGGGGTAATTTGGGTTTGCACCATATTAGTTACCTTTGTATAAAAAGAAGCTATATATAACTTCTGGCAATCAGCAATTCAGCATTATAGATCAAGATTACCTAGAAGGTTAAAAAAGGATTCTGTTCACCGATGTGCCGATGAGTTTATCATAAAAGTGGATAACGATGGCTATAGATGTAAGTATGTAACCATGGAACAATGTAAGTAGCATAAGAAACTTTAACCACAAGCCTAAAATGATTCCTGAACTAAGTTGTATATAAGTAAGCTAAAGAATGCGAAACGTGATTATCCATTTTGTGAGTGCAAACACTATAGAAGTTGCAATGTGCATAAGACACGTAGCCATACTTTCTTTTTTCGTAACAGATCTGATCTTTAGCATATTGAGCTGATCCTTTCGATTCTTCAATTCCACGTGGTGGGGATTTAGGCCAGTGTTGCCTGTGGCAATGTGTAGGCTCTGCAACTCGTGGTGATCTTTACAGGGACACATGTGTGGATTTCGTGTGACTTATCTTTTTTGAAAATTGAGGTATTTGAGGGAGAGAGCAAAGACGAGAAAGAAGAAGAGGCTAAAAGCAAAAAGAGCTGCAGCTGAAACACCTATCATGTTTGATTCGATCCCAAGTGCTTCCTTCAAATAGCCTTTCACAGTACCTTCAAAACCAGGTCCCACAATCGGTTCTTCCACATCAGCAAGTTGTGAGCCGATGAGACCTTGCAATGTCCATGCAATTGGGCATACATAGTAGAACCAGATCCACCATCCAGGTATGTTCTACATACAACAAAACAAGAATTATTGGATTAGCATGCTTTCGATCATTAGTACACATGCTGCATTGCTGACATCAGTCAAATTTCTTTACCGGTTTTGGGACAAGAAAACCAGCAAGAAGGTTCCATAACGAGTAAAATGCAGAAGAAACGACAGCAGCCAATTGTTGATTTGGTGTAAGACCGATAGCCACCATTCCATAGAAGGTAAAGTATGTGAATGTCAAAAACATGAATGCAAGATATAATAAAAATTTGCCTGCATCACAACAGTAAATCAAAATCTTAAATAAAATGTATTCACAAACACGCACAGACCAATATAAATAGAATCATACCGATTGTCCTCTCAAACTTGATCATAAAGTATGTAATGATACCATATGCTATTGTTTGGACAGCTATGTACGGGATCTCCACAAGACCCTGTAGAAATATAAACTCGATGATGCATTGCTCGTGGAACTAAAGTTTAGCGTATAGAATTGTTTAAGGATTTACCTGTGCTATAGCGTAAGGGATTGCAGAATACATTCCAGCTGCTCTCTCTCGGTAAAAAACCGTTCTTTCAATTGCAATCACGGGTTGGACAGTTGAAGAGTTGTTTACACCAAGAAACATGACAGCAGTATAAAGAGCACCCATAAGCACCATCAAGTTCTGAGTGGTGTCTCTGAAAAATAAGCCATATTAGCAACATGTATGCTGTTTGACACAGATGAAAATAAGAGTTATAGAAAACAAGAAACTACCTCTTTGATCCAACGTCCCAAAATACAGAACCAACAATCAATGCACAAATAGTAGTAAAGAACAACCTCACAACATTGTATTCTGGGCTTCTCCAGTAGACAAGATTCTGCTTCCATAAGCAAATTTTGAATTGTGACAGACTAGTTTGGGAGTAAGTGGTAGAGAAGTGTAAAGATTCAGAGTCAGGCTCCGGAGTACTCGTTTGCTGAATCAAAGCTTCAATATCTCTGGAATATATGATATAAGTAAATAACCGTCAAATGTTGTATAAAAGAGTCATTCAAAATTATTGTAAAGAGGTTACCTGTACTGCTTAGAGTTCTTATAAATCACTGCAAAGTCTTGTCCAATTCTTTCTTCAACAGCAGGTGTAGTCATTTCAAGCATCCAATTAGCAGGATTATATTGACTGGGTATCTTTGTAATTCCATTTATACTCTACACTCAGAAAAAAGATAAATATATTCAGTGACGGCTTTCATTAATTTCTATTAAATCATTTCTGTAGCATGTTGTTACCTCAAAGTACTTGATCAAAATATCTGATCTTTCACCCACTTTCCCGCCATAAATCACAGATCCTCCTCTTTTCAATAAAAGTAGCTATAGATGGATAAAACACCTGGGAGAAGAAAAAGGGTTAAAGATCAAAATTTCCCAATAAAAAATGTCTTAGATAAAGTAACAGAAAATTTTTTTATAACAATTTACAGTCATCATTCAGCAAGGCTTTTAGAGACTTTTATTTAAAAAAATTTTTTTCCTTTAGAAAACCCAAAAAAAATGCAAACTAAAAAAGTCAACTCGCAAAAAAGTCATTTGCACAAAAAAATTCCCAAAAAGGTCAGTTTTGCATAAACAAATTTCAAATTTTTTCAAATACCCCAAAAAACTTTTTCCCCGCCAAAAAATAGTTGGTTTTTTTTGTTTTTGGAATTGTCTCTTTTGGGTAGAAGCAAAATTTTTGGGTGACATTTTGATACATTCCACAAACTTATAGAAATTTTAAAGCAAGTTTTAAAACATGTGAAATTGCTCAAGTAAAAAACCCTCATAAAATGCTTCAAAAATCTCAATACCTTTATGAATTGCAAACCACGGTTCTTCCATAAAAAACCCGAATTTACGTACTTTCCTCACAATAGCAGCAGCTCTTGCATCAAGTCCAGAGAGGCCACCTAATATTATAGAGGGGTTTTCAACAAGCCAACTGCAATTGTAATCTTTCCTTTTTTCTGTGATAAACCCGGTACAACCCGGGAACCCTACTAAAGCATCTCTTAGATTATCAAGCCAACTAATTCATCACTCCTTCACAAAGCCTGTTTTAAAAAGCCACAAGGGGAAAAGTAAGGATCTTTAAAAAATAAATATCCCATATAAGGTGAAGTGGGCGGGTTGGGAAAGGACGGGATGGGTTACAACGGGTAACTTTTTAGTAAGGCTAAACTTTATTTTTCAGCTTGGGTTAACGGTCTTTTTTCTGGAAAGGTTTTAAAATGGTCATTTTTTTAGCATGGGTTTTAACAGGGGTTTTCTTTACTAGTTTTAAAAAGGTCTTTTTGGGAGATTATAACGGGTCATTTTCTCTTGTTTTGTTAAGGTGGGGCTTTCAGTTTTGGCTTAAACAGGTAATTTTTTTTGTAATGGGTCATTTTCTATAGTATAGGGTTTAAAAAGGGGTTTTAAAATCATTTCATAGGGTTAAAAAGGGGGGATTTTATCTGGTATGGGGGCAAAATAACCCTTTTTTCTAGTATGGGGAAAAAAGTGTAAGTTTTCTGGAGGGAAGTGGGGTTTTTATTTTTTTTTTATACTTTAATTAAAACTGATGCATTTAAATTTTTTTACAAAAACCAATGCCTTTAAAAATTTCATATAAAGTACTATTTAAAAAAAATCTACGTAAAAATAAATGAATTTAGAATTGTATGCCATCAATAGATAAACTTTTTATAACTCAAAACGTCTGATGAAATTCCCTTTACCCTTTGACTATTTGAATAGAAAACAACACAAATCAACCCCTTTAAAGAAAACAGACCAAAATTGCCACTTTTAAGCATACACAGTGGGAAAATAAACCCCTCTTTTTTTTCACTGACATCGCAAAAGGGAAAA
>CP139506.1:126980871-127173371 GCA_021014915.2 Artemisia tridentata subsp. tridentata
AAGGAGTAAACGTAAATAAATAGCATACACGAAGAACGAACTGACCTCAATCACATCACGCGTGTAATTAACTAAAGTCGGCAACGCTCTAGATCCAACCAACACATCCGCTTCAATATTCACCTTCTCAAACCTAACCTCAACTTTTGGCACTTCTAATCCAACTCTTTTCCCGCCAAATATAAACATAATAGCAAAAAAAACAATAAATTAATCCAATTCAAACCGTTATAAAACTGATTTTAACTACATATAGTCATAAAACAATGTGTTTATATATACCGATCGAATCGTTCTTTAATAGCGGCGAGAAGTTTATAATTATCCTGTTCAGACGTATCAAGCGCTTTACGTACGATAAGTGAACGATTCCTCTTATCGAGTTTCGTAACATCTACAGTCTCCGTTCTCTCAACACCGCCATTAGATCCAGATGATCGTCTCAATAACGCGTATTTCTTCTCTTGTCGCGACGGTAACCGGTCAATCGCTGCCCAAAGTAGCTCCGTTTCGTCTCGTTGCACCTCATCAGCGTTCGATCGGCGCGAAAACGTGTCGAGACCGCTTTCGATATCCACGTCGAAGTATTCGCTTCCGTCTGATGCCGCCATTCAAATCACTGATGATCTGAAAAACACGCACTGAAAACACACAGTGAATGAATTTTAAGAGATGATTTGGTTTATAATTTATATATATGAAGATGAAGGTGAATAATAAGTTTGTTATGTGGGTGCTGACGTGGATGATGACGTGTGCATACAGTTGGCCCGGGAATTTTGAAGGGGTGAAATGACGGAAGTGACCTTTTATTTATGGTGTTTTTGTTATTTTTGTTACGGATTAGTGCGATATGTGTGGTGGTAAGAGCTAACTAAATATGTACGGAGATTTTTTTGTATAAAAAATCTTGTTAGGTGTTATAAAATTTAGGGTCCGTTTGGTTTATAAGTGTGGTTGGATTCGGATTTAAATTTGGTATGTGATTTGAATGTAATGTAGGATTACAAGAGAAAATAAATTTATTTAAATATATTTTATAATAAAATAAAAATAAAAACGATTATTTAATTAATAAAATACAAAAATTAACATAAAAAGTTGTGGTGGAAAAATAGAGTGATGTGACAAGAGGTTAAAAATTAACACAAAAAATAGATGGTGTGTTTGGACTCGTGGTATTTTGGAATCGGCGAGGTCGGCGGTCTTGGTTAATGGGTCACCGACCTTTGAGTTTAAGTGCGAAAAGGGCCTCCGTCAAGGAGATCCCCTCTCTCCGTTTCTTTTTCTTATTGTGATGGAGGCTTTATCGTGGATGCTAGATAAAGCTAAAGAGGTTGGTGTATTATCCGGAATTACATTCCCGGATGTTGACATTAGTATCACTCATTTATTTTATGCAGATGACACGCTCATCGTGGGAGAATGGTCGTGGGAAAATTTAGAGAAAACGGCTCGGATTCCTAGATTTTTTTTCTTGTGCTCGGGCCTTCGAATTAATTTGCATAAATCTAACCTTTTCGGGATTAATATAGAAGATCAAGAAGTGGATGATATGATGGGTATTTTGGGTTGTCGTAGAGGATTGATACCATTCAATTATTTAGGTATCAAAGTTGGCACAAACATGAACCGGGTTAATAATTGGGGATCGGTGATTGAAGTGGTGGAATCGCGTCTTGCTTCATGGAAGTCGAAACTTCCTCTCCATTGGGGGAAGAGTTACTTTAATTAGGTCGGTGCTTGAAAGTTTGCCTATATACTACTTGTCTCTATATAAAGCCCCAGTGGCAGTTACTGAGAAAATTGAAGGTATTATGCGACGTTTTCTGTGGGGAGGGTCCAGCGAAGATAAGAAAATAAACTGGGTCGCATGGGAGAGAGTGGCAAGACCAAAAAAATTGGGAGGATTGGGCATCAATCGTTTGCAAGACACGAACTTGGCTTTTTTACTCAAATGGGGTTGGCGTTTTAAAAAAGAAGATAATTGCCTTTGGAAGAAGGTTGTGTTGGGCTGTCATGGGGAAGGTAGGAATTGGTCCCCTCTTCCTCTTGGGTCTTCGGCTTCAGGATGTTGGAAAAATATTGTGTTAATGGGGGAACGAAATTTAATTCATGGTAAAAGCTTTAATAGGTTTTTGTATGGTGTTGTGGGCGATGGGAGTTCTATAAAATTTTGGTGTGACCCATGGTTAAATGATACGCCTCTTCGAGAGCAATACCCGAATATCTTTAGATTAGAGATTCAAAAATGGTGCTGGGTGTCAGAGAGACTTGCTTTATGTAATGGGGTTAAAGTGTTGAATTGGAATTGGCGAATGACTCCTACATATCCTTCTGAAGTGATGGAACTATTTAGTCTTCTTTCTAATATTTATGAGTTCAACTGGGCCGAAGGTTTAGACATATGGAAATGGGCTGGAGATACAAGTGGTGTTTTTTCGGTGAGAGCAGCAAAGCGGCTTATTATTTCTGGTCGCGAGACTGATCCAGTATTTAATATGAAGTGGGAGTGTTGGATGCCACTTAAATGTAATATTTTGGCTTGGCGTGCGGAGCAAGATAGAATTGCGACTAGAGTGGCTCTTAGTAAAAGAGGAATGGCTATAATGGATGACGTTTGTCCGTTGTGTAATGCGGAAGCGGAGACCTCGTTGCACATGTTCACAGCATGCATCTTCATCACTGAGGTTTGGGTTAGGATTGCAGGTTGGTGCCGGTTAGAACCTATCATTGCTTTCCACGTTCGGGACCTTCTTACGCTTGCAAAAGACTCGAAGCTGCAAAAGATGGATACGAGGGTGCTACATAGTATAGTCTTAGCGACGCTTTGGTGCATTTGGACCGAAAGGAATGAGAGAGTTTTTCAAAGTAAAAAGGCGAACCCGGTTGAGGTGGTGGTCAAGATCAAAGCGGCGTCATTTTTTTGGATTAGGAATAGATCTAGATTTAAAAACATAGATTGGAGTGAGTGGTGTATTTGCCCATTTGGATTGATGTAATTGTGGTTTTCCTTGCGGCCCGCGTTTTGTGGACTCGCAAGTGGTGTTGAATGAAGTTAACCTTTCAAAAAAAAAAAAAAACAAAAAAAAAAAAACAAATTGTTGAGAAAAAATGAGGCCCTATGTGAGTACAAAAGTTGTCAGAGTAATGGTGGAAACCTACCACTTCTATATAGAATGAGGTTAAGGGATTTGTTTCATAGTTTGATTGTATAGGCATATACCAAACAAATAGGTACAAGAATCTTTCATTAAAATCCCACTCACACCCTCAAACCAACCTGCACCATAGAAATGATTTGGAGATATCATTAATTTATGACTAAGGGGGTGTTTATTTAAGCTGGTACGTGGGCTTATAAGCTTATTTAATTGATTTTAGCTTATATTTCATTCATTTATTTTGAGATTTATGTGCTTATAAAAGGTTATCAGATTATAATAAACTTATGAGTAAACTTCAAAAATCGTCCCTGTGGTTTACCGGGTCATTTGGAAATGGTCCATGTGGTTTAAAAAAACCGGATTTGGTCCCTGTGGTTTACGACCCATACGGATCTGGTCCCTTGACCAACAGATCCGTCAGTTGACCAAGTTATGTGGTGACTTGGCTAATATGTGGGGGGTAATAGTGTCTTTTTATGTTTGTTAAATGCTTATAATACTTCTTCTTCTCATTTTGGCCCGTTACAAACACAAACAACAAACCCAGGAGGTGAACAATGGTTAGATGCAATCAATGTGGTTCAATAGCCACAATCAAAACTTCATGGACATCTACAAACCCAGGAAGAAGATTCTACTATTGTGGCAAAAGAGTAAGTCTTTAATTTGGTAGTTTTTAAAAACCCCCATTTTGACCTAATTTGACCTAGTTTTTGGATTTGGTATATAGGTATCAAATTGTGGCTTAGTGGATTGGTATGATCCTCCAATGTGTCAGAGGGCTGTCTAAATAATTCCTGGTCTACTCAAATCAATGAATCGGCTAGAAGGAGAAGTACTAGCAAAGGGTCATGAAGCAAAAAAATTCAAGAACTTGTTGATTATCAGTTGGGTTTTTCCCCCCCCCTTTATTTGGTCTTAAAGTGATATGCTTGGGTAGTGTATGAATGTATGTTGGGTTGAACATGAATGTATTTTACCAAGACAATGTAGGGGATAGTCGAGTTGTATTTTGGGAACATCATGAATGAAAATGATAAGTTTCAACTTGACAAACTAGATCTTTTATTTCATTTATTCATACATTGATGCATTGTTCATTGCATAGGATGATTCATAGTTGCATTACAGATAGGGTGTTAAACTGCCATCATAGGAGGATTCATTTGCCTTATCCTCTCTTCCACATCTGCCCCTGGATCACTTCAAAAGTGTGGCCATTTGGTAGGCCAAGCACTTGTACCCTTCCATCATAGGGTGGGTGACCTTTGACAGGAGCATTGTTCACATGGTAGCTAGTGAAAGAATCTGTAGCCTTGTTTGTGGCAGCTTCCAACCTTGTACCCATTTTTGAGACACACTGATCTTCTGAAGATGTTGAGTTATAGCTGGATACCCAGGTATCATTGAGAATCCATCAATGCTTGAGTCAGATGTTTCTTCCTTCTTTCCCTTACCTTTTATTTTACCAGAGCTTGTTTCACAATAACCCATTGGAAAGTACTCTTCCCATGAGTTTTTAGGACCTTCAGAAGTTGAGTCACTGCTGTCAACATAGATGATTTCTGCAAAAAAAAAAAAAAAAAAAAAAAAAAAAAAAAAAAAAAAAGAAAAGAAAGAGTCAGGCTGTATTTGAAACAAGTAAATGTTGGAAGTCAGGCTGTGTTTGAAACCACCTTTGTCCTTGGAAGTCATTGTTTATGGAGTAGTCTTGGTTCAATATGTTAAATGGGGTGGTGAGAGAATGGTTGGTGTGTTTGGTTTTTATAGAGGAAAAGGCATGCTTGGTTATTGGCCAAAACAGTCGAACTTCTATTTCCAAGACAGTCAATTGTGCATACATGAGAAAAAGCAGTCAATTGTGCAGAAATTAGAAAAAAATAGTGTACAAAAGAATCAAATTACAAGACATTAAGACTTGTGCAAACATGAGAACAAAATTGTAGCAAAAGGAATCTCTTGTGCAGAACCTTTAACTGCATAACTAGTAACATAAAATACCATAAATGGCCATTGTGCATAACTAGTAGCATAAAGACCATAAATTCTTCTTGTCTAAACATAACATAAGACCATAAATGGCCATTGTCTTAACATCATAAACACATAACATCTTAAGTCTTGTTACACATTGACACATAACATGTTAAGTCTGGTTACACAAAAATACTATGGAGAAAACATCAAGTAAGTCTTTTGGCAGATGACTTGGTCCATTTTGATGGTGAATTTTGGAGTAAAGGTAGAGGGGTCACCACACTAGGGGCACTTGAAGCCTGTGTGCCTGCAACATCATTTTGTGAAGCCATTGGACTTTCAAACACCATGCTTTCTTGTGTTTGTGCTCCCATAGTAGACTTCTTTGAACCACTTGATTTGGTTGAACCACCTTTTCCTTTTCTTGAACCACTTGCTTTGTTTGAAGCACCACTTGCACTTGCTGTACCACCATCCCTTTGTGCTTTGCATCTTCTCTGATTGTGCCCAACTTGCTTACACAATTTGCATGTGACACTCTTTCCTGACCTACTAAGCTTGGATCCTTTAACCATCTTGTCAGCAAGTTCAGCAGCACTCTTTCTTCTTTTCTTCCTTGGCCTTCCAATCTGGGGCTGATAGTCAGGTGGGACAATGGTATTCACAACATTGCATTTTTCCCAATAATCTGGTGATCTTGTGGGATTAATCTTGCATGTGTAGGGTATTCACAATAGAAGAAACACTAGTTTGAGGCTTAGTTTGGATCGAATGGACAAAGAACTAGAGAGAGAAAGTGATGGGAACTTCTAGAGAGAGAAACAATGTGTATATTAGCTTAAGGTAATGTGAAGTTCCAACCCTTCCCATGTGTGGGAAGGGGTATTTATACTTACACTATATAATGCCCCTAGCGGGCTGTAGAGTGAGCTGACAGAGGGTAAAGACCCGACCCACTCCACAATACTAATAATACTAACTAAGCTACTAATAATATTACTGATACATCAATGTGCTATGATGTACTAATAATTACTCGGGGTGACCGAGTCTTCAGCTGAATATTCATATTCCTAACAATCTCCCCCTAAGGGAGGTCACCCCAGAAGTAATGTTCAGAATATCAGCACTTCTTCCTTGGATCTTGACATCATAGCTCGTGATCATTGAATCTTCAATGTCACAGATTGTTGTGCAAACATCAGTGATCAGAAGATGACTTCTCTTTTGTCTTGGATGAACTTTGAGTAATCTTTGAAAGTATCATCCCTCTTGAGTCTCCAAGTCATCTTTCAGTAGTATGACTCCATGTGATGACATGTACTTCGAGCCGACATGCTCACACGATATGGTGTCATGATCTTCAGCATCAGAGTTAGCAGAAGCTGTGTTGAAGGTCTTTTAGGTTGATCATGACTTCTTAGATGATGATGTGGTGCGAACATGTGGTGATGGATTGGCATCTTTTCTGCAACCAGCTACAACAGCAACCAGCTACAGCGTTCCACAGCAACAATCGCCAGATATTCCTGCATACGACAGTTAGCAATAATTCGACCGGTACTAACAAGTTTGGACTTCGAGATAGTCAACAGCATAGTGTGAAGACTCTCTCTAATCCTTACCAAGACCGTTCCTAATCGAAAACCCACAGAGGGCCTTTTAAGATTTTACCGTAGTAAATCAACGATTAGGTGAGTCGCTGGAGATCACTCCACGACTGTAGACCGGTTGAAACCGCCGCGACCACTAAGCGTAATCCACGAGGAATTACCGAAGTGACCTGCTTTCAGGGCTGCTTGACGTTGACCCTGGCAGGAATTTCCATTCAATCATTGAGATTTACATAAGTAAATTCTCTCATAAATGTTCTGGCAGATTGCTAAGATCTGCGAAGGACTCATGAGATTACAGCTGGTGTCCTTAATGTTGAACAACCAGTGTAGAAATAATTCGTGTCCCTATGAGATCTTATTATGCATCTCGTGGCTCTAGACTCGATAGTGCGTTTTGATTTAGTGAGCGGAGGCTGGAGAGGACTGCCACCTATTCAATATCATCTAACTCGGAGTGAGAGAGACGATAGGAATGTATTGAACTCCGTGACATTTGAAACAAGAATCCTTTGAGGGACCTTGAGTGGCTGGGAAGGGTTGTGCAGCGTATCACTGGGACCATGATACTTTGTCTTCAATGACAGCAATCAACTAAGTGATTCTGACAGCATATGTATTGACCCGGTTTCTGCCTAAGTTGTAAGGAGGGCTATTTCTTTTCACCCTTTCTCTTTACAATTCTTTTTCATTCTTCAACCCCTTCAGTGCTTACCGAGACTTCATAACTAACACCTTGTTGGGTATGTTCCAGTGTCAGCTCCATCTCAGTCGGCACTCTTCCCTCAATCACTTTTCTCCTTTTTAATCATACCTAAGGACTTCTACACTAACTAGTGGATTATCCCTGGGTAGATCCCTCCGGCTCTGGCGGGATCATGGGAATTTGAACCTAACCTAACCATCCTTATAACTCCATGCGTTAATTAAAATGGTCGGTCTTTGATATTCATCCATGATTGCCAAACCAAATCCTTGAAAAATCTCTCAAAGTGTTCATGATTTTGAAACGCATTTTTGCAAACACTTGAGAGTTTTATATTTATCAAATGCTCCCCCTCAACATGTGCTCGAGTGATAGTTTTATAAATTTGCACATGTTAGGTAGAGCTCGCACCTTTTTGAATTGATCCACTTTCAGTGAACATGACTGTTTCGAGACACGCTTACATCACTGGTTAGACCAGCTTGAAATTATTACCCGTCCTGGTCAAGTCCATAGAAAGTTTCTCGAAACGGTACACTCTACTCAGATACATCTTTTTCGAGACACGCTTACATCACTGGTTAGACCAGCTTGAAATTATTACCCGGCCAAGACGTATCCTTTCGATTGATGACAATTCAAGTTTCGTCAATTCTTTGGTGAAGTCTGAGCCTTGCTCACACAAGATGCCAAATCCTTTGTTTTGTTAAAGACATTTGCTCCCCCTCAATATGTGCATCGATATAAGAAAGATTTTTGCACATATGGAAGAGCTTGCGTTTATGACCAAAACATTTTGCTCCCCCTCAATATGTGCCTTGATAGGCAAAATGGTTTAGCACATACGGGGGAGCTTACATTAACATCCAAATCATCACATTTTATCAGAATTTCCTATTTAAATCACATTCTCTCCCCCGATCAAAAATTTCAAACCATTTGAGATTTGTGATCCCAAGTGATTTAAATACGTTTAGAAAAATTTGGGAGAAAATGTGGTCAGGTTTAATATATTCTGATGATGAGAACATACTATGCTCCCCCTTGATCTAAGAGGGAGAATTACTTGTCAATATACACAGATCACACATAGAGTATTACAAGATTAGAGGAAATTACATTGTAAAATTACAAGTGCCCAACAAAAGAAAAACATCACTACAAAGACCACTTATGGAGTGAATCAGCTCATGTCGTTCTTTCCATCAATCTGTAATCTCCTTCACGAACTCTACCCCCAATGAAGCTTTCCAGGTTGCGAAAGATCCTTCTTGTTTTCAGTCTACGCTCTATGGCTCTCATAAACTCTTTGCTCCTTTGTACATCCAGATCAGTCCAGAACTGAGTCTTCAATTGTGGGTTGTGAGGATTTAACTTGAAGTCTTTAATCCTGAAATCCAGTGCTTCATCGATCATTCTCAGGGTACCATCGCTGAACTTATGAATCTCACTGAGTTGCATCATCATAGGAGTTCCATGTTGGTCAGTGAACTTGACTGCTCTTGGAGATTCGATGACTTTAAAGTCGTGAATGTACTCGAGACCCTTACGTTCCCAATTTGGCCTAGTGAGATTGAGTTTGGTCTGATAGCTCTCTATCCCTAGTTGAAAATCACTCACCCTTTGTCTGATGACAAGACCCCGGATCCATAAGTTAACAGCAGCCGCAAGCGCCTTCTTGTCGCGAGGTGGAAGATGATTCAGGTGCCCTTGAAGATTCAGAAGGAAGAGATCCTCGAAGTCACTCGGAGATAGATATTTGAAGTCGCTTTCAGAAATGATATACTCCTTTTGATCAGCACGACGAAGCACTATCCTTTTAAGATACTCATATCCATACATTGGGTGAATATCAACTTTGATAACACTTAAGATTCTTATATGTGAGCGTATACCCTGACGACTACCCTCTCCTGCGTGCCGTTCAATGTAAAATCTCTTCTTGTGGAACCACCAACGTGTGACCCCATAAGATGCAGTAAGTTCAAACTTGTATTCTTCATCTGACCATACTTGATCAGGCACCATTTGTTCCAGCCCAACGTCAGGGTAGTAAGCCGCCTTCATCTTGGAAATGGATAATGCCTGACGATCACCATTATTCCCGAACCGGAGATACTTCAGATCGTTGTTAAAGAAGAGATCTGCTTGAATGTTCTTTTGACCTGGTGGACCATCAAAGGGAAGAGGTCGGTTGACGTCGTAGGAAAGAATCCGGTCATCAACTTGATCAGTAAATAGTCTATGACACTACAAGAAAAATGGCTTTTTAGGACCCCCATAAGCGTCATAAAATGGTACTTTTTAGGACCTTTCATTTAATAGGACCAAGGATGAAAGCGTTTCATCTCGAGCGGTTGTAATAGGTCCAAAGCGTCCTAACCCTTATGAAACCAATTTTATGGTCGTAATATATGTCTATGAACAACACAAATAGCGTCCTAATAAAACCATATTATGACACTTTTACATTGTTTTAACATGTGATTACCTACTTTTAATCTTTTGAAACACATAAAAACGTCCTAAAAGTATTGTTAGGACGCTTACGATGTAACATCATAGCTATTTTAGCAACCAAGAAAAGGGTCCTAATAACTCAAATAAGATTATGATACCAATTTTATGGTCGCATTTTACGTCTATAAACAACACAAATAACGTCCTAATAAAAACATATTAGGACACTTTTCCAATGTTCTAACATGTGGTAACCTACTTTTAATCTTTTGATACACATACAAGCGTCCTTTAATGTTAATTCTTAGGACGGTTATCATATACCATTATAGTTACTTTAACACCAAGAAAAGGGTCCTAATATCCCAAATACGATTATGAAACCAAATTTATGGTCGCATAATATGTATATGAACAAGCAAATAACGTCCTAATAACAACATATTAGGACCCTTTTACAATGTTGTAAAACGTTGTTACCTAATTTTAATCTTTTGATACACATACAAGCGTACTTAAAAGATAATTGTTAGGACGCTTATCATATAACATTATAGCTAATTTAGGACCAAGAAAAGGGTTCTAACATCTCAAAGAAGATTATGAAACCAATTTTTTGGTCGTATAAAATGTCTATTAACAACCTAAATAACGTCCTAATAACAACATATTAGGACACTTTTTCAATGTTAAGTTAATTGTTAGGACGGTTAATAAGTTTAATAGGACAATTTAAAAGTCCTGACAAGTCATATGATAGTACGCTATTTTCACCATGCACACTATATTATTACGATATGAATAAAACATCAACTAAATATTAAATGAATAAAAGGAAATTGTATTTCAA
The DNA here is from genome assembly GCA_021014915.2 of Artemisia tridentata subsp. tridentata. Classification (NCBI taxonomy): domain Eukaryota; kingdom Viridiplantae; phylum Streptophyta; class Magnoliopsida; order Asterales; family Asteraceae; genus Artemisia; species Artemisia tridentata. The sequence goes on from CP139506.1 coordinate 126,991,645, forward strand.
ATTACCAATTGTCATAACAAAAGCACTAAACATAAATAAGGTAGACAGAATCTAACATAAAGTCTGTTAACATTAAACAATACATTAACGCAACAAGAAGCTTAGTCCGTGGTCATCATGCATCATCTCTCTCAATCCTCACGGGCCACCTACAAATGAACACCCATGTATAAGCATTAAGGTCCATGTTAGTAAAATTATTGGTATCACAAGATTAACAAAGACATACCAAGATAAAGGGACAAGGCCATGCTATGGTTGCACCAACACAGTCTTCAATTGTGGTAAATAACCCATAGGGTCTCACCAAAATTTCATCTCTTTTTGTTGGTACTTGAACGTTTACCTCACACCATCCTCGTCCAAGCTCTGCACCACCAACAATATCATTTGGGTTCAAGCTCCTCAGCCATCCTTTTGCTACAGTCTCGGTTGAGTTTAGAATGCTTTTAAGGACAACTTCATCCCCGACCTAGATTTCAGTTTTCAACAAACATTTATCAATTTATAGTTAACACACATGTATTAGGTTAAACAGATGTAATACTGCAGGTATGGAGTTTCTGACTAACATACCATTTTGACTTTTTGATTTTGAACTTAAACTTTGACTTTAATGAAACTTGTTTGATCCATATGCACTAATTATGATTATTTAAGCTATGATAACACTAATTTAAGATACATGAACAAGATTTAGACCAAGTGGGTGAGATTTGATCCTCACAGGTCCCAACAGTGGACTGTGAGAGTGAAGGTAATTTGATTTTGACTTTCTGTAGTTCAAACATTGGTTTTATAGTTTTATTGGTTCTAATATCACCTAAGAGGTCAGAGTGTGCAGATAAACAAGTGAAAAGGCAACTACCACAGTTGAAACAACACAGAACCAAACACCCCTTAATAACTGAGTTAACAAATTTAAAAGGCAAATGAGCATTCTAAATCATAATACTGATACATAAGCTTGTAGCCTAGGTTCATTAGTCCAAGCAGCATGACAGTGAAAAATGTACCAGTGGCAGCTGGATGTCGTGAAAATCTCCATGGAAATTTTGTAGTCCCTTGCAACATTCTGCCAAGAAGCAAGAGTTGCTCCACACTATTGTGTCGCACTACCTGTAAAAACAGTACTAGTCAGAGAAATTAGTTAACTTTTTAGTCCTTGGCCAATAGCAGCATGCTTTTTATTTATTATTAAGGACCATAGTCCACAGTGTTTCCACTGAGTAAATAATATCCAAAAGGTAGTTATAGAAAGTCATAGGAACAAGACCATGTATACTTTTTCCCCTATTTCCTCTAGACTTGATTATCTCTGAGAAAATCTACCTAAGGACAAAAGGCTAATCACAAGCTTAACCAATTATGTTGTATTTACAACTATTGAGTTATCTTTATGTCAACGACTTGCAAAGATAAATTCGTAGTAACAAAGCATGCTACAGATCTTTTAAAATCGATAAAAAGAAGCAGTTCCGTGCTCTCATGAGTTATCTTTATGTCAAACATGAAGTTTGATTATCCAACTCTAACTAAATTATTTCTTCTACCAATCCCAGTGCCCTTCTACAAATAAAGATCTCCAATTTTAACGACCCTAGGTATAAACAATATTTTTTCAGATATTCCCATTTCTACCCATACATCATTGTGTTTGACGTCCAACCGTCCATTTCAACATGCACATCTTTTTCCCTACCTGCCTATTACTTCCAGTTTGACTCCTGGAGGCCAATATTAAGACATGAATTATATAGCATGTTTTGCTTTCATCCTATAGATGATATAATGCGGTCTATTTCAATAAGTAAAGACTCTAAAACTTGAGCAACGAGTTTGGCAATTCCACATAACCTTTTCTAGATAGAAAGAAATAAGGACCAAGCTATATGCATATAAGCATGCATTTAAGAGCTAAACTTTCTAATTAGCAAGTCGTCTTTCTCAAAAACCCTTTTCACTTCTAATTCTAACTTTTCCTAGGACGAGCTACAATGATGAGCATAGATAAATGCCAACGAACATAATCAAAATTAGAAGGAACACATGAGCAAAAAGAAATGTACCCCACATTCCTACTACAGTGTATTTAACATCAAAGTTGTGTAGATAAACTCACCTCAAAACGATCAATGAAAAATCCAAGCCATAGCCTATGTGCTAGAATCTCCTGAACCGGGTCCTTCTCGGGTGGTGCTTCTGGCTCACTAGGTGCGAGCTGGGGCCTTAACTTAGCTGCTGGTCCAAAGAACCTCACTTCAGATGCAAACAGTCCGCGTTTGGTATCAATGGTCCATAACCATGCATCAACAAGCTCTGCAAGGACTACAGAGCCCAATTGAGGAGCAGCCGAAACTAACCATGTCCAGATAAATATACCCGTCTCCATCGCATCAGGTGTAGAAATATAAGCTGGGCACCAGCAAAGAAGTCTGAGGAGCTGTGAAAAGCACTCCACGCTGGGTTTTTTATCTGAAGCCTGAAAATATTATCCAATGACTATTAGTGGATATTACAAAGAAAACAAGAATGTCAGTACCAAAACATATTAGATATGACCATTCTACAACAAGATTTACTTACATTAGTCAACAATATTAGATATTCAAATTTATGTATTTAGACTGAATTTTACCAGATTTGAGAGGAGCAGTGCAGTTGCCTGAGAACAAGTTTCACGGAATGATGACTTGTCCACATTCCCACCTTTCTCTGCAGTAGAAACAAACTTTTGAAGAAGACGCACAAACTTGCTAAGTAATATCTCACTAAACGATTGCTTTTTGGGCCGGGTTGGTTGTGGAAAAGATCCAGATATCAGTCTTGAAAGACCACCAGGACCAGGAGCTGAAGGCACCACTTCGGAATCATCTTCTGCACTCTCCATATTCTCATACAACCTTGTCATGCCAGCAAATTTAGGAATTTACATCATACATGAGAGTATAAGACCCAAGTATTATTCTATAATATTGAATTAGACAGAAGCCTAGACTGGTAAGTGAAGAACATGAGATGTAAAAGAATTCAGATGCACAATCCTTGAATTTGAGTAGCATTAACTTGTGTCACATGGCATTCTATAGGGCACAAAGAACTTAAATGTTGTGTCGTTGGTGTTAAACCGAGAGCAACAAACACCCCTGTGGTGTCGTTGGTGCGAGCTGAAACCAAAACCAATCCCAAACCCTCTTGGGGTGGGCTGTTAGCAACTGAGCACCAAACTAAACACAAGCGCACCCTTAGCAGGGCTGTTGCGCGGTACAAACTCAAACCAAATAAGCACCCTTTTTGGGTTGGTGGCTGTACCGAGCGGAGACACAAGCCAGACGCACCCCTTGGGTGGTTAGAGCCGAGAACAGACATACACTCTCTTTGTTGTTTATACCGTGAACCAAAAAAAAAAGAATAAACAACAAACACTCTCTCCACTTCTCTTGTAAACCGAAACCAAACACAATCCCAAAATCAGACTCAACTACAGCTTATTAAGAACCAAATGAGCCATATGCATAGACAATAAGCAAATCCAATCCAAAACCGGTTCCAAAAGAGCTCGACCCAAACCCATACGGGTTCCTTGACCCAACACGTTCGCAAAATAATTATATCAAACAACATAAACGATTACCACCACACGAATTTACAATCATAAACATGTTTTAGCCTAGTTTTAATCCACGAAGATCAATATAAATCGTTTTATATTCGATTATAGATTTAAGAAAAATATAAATTAAATATGTGTTTGAGCATACCCATGATGAGAGTAGGATAGGTGAGATGAGGGTGATGGTGGCTCGACTGTGATGGTGGTGGATGTGGTGGTTATCTCGAACCAAACAACCGAAGCTAACAAACTCACCCTTTGCCTCCCTTGTCTTGATGATGGTGATGGCGCGGAGGAGCGATGGTTGGTGTAGCGACGGCGAGATAAGGCGGTGAAGTGTGGCGTTGGTGTGAGTCGGTTCTAGAGAGAAGGAGAAGAGATGAATAGAGAGAAGATAGATCTGACTAGTGTTAGGGTTTTGATTTTGGGGAAAAGAGGGGCGGGATCATGAGCGGGAGATTGAAATTTTGGGGAAAAGATAAGAGTTTTTTTTTTTTTTTTTTTTAAAGTAAAATAGGTAAGGATTAGACGTAAATGATTTAGAGCTTTTGTCGAGTAACTAGAGTTCGTTCGATCTGATTTTTATCGAGCTTTGAGCTCAAACTCAAGCCTATCAAATGAACTCGAAATGTTTAATGAGTTGAAATCGAACCGAATTCGATTCTTAGTTATGAATGTATCAAGCTTTTCGAGCTGAAATCGAACCGAATTCGATTCTTAGGCTATATTTCAATTTTAATATGTGTAAGAAAACACATCTTTACAAATAAATCGAGCTTTTTAATTTTAATTTGTGTAAGAAAACACATCTTAGGCTATATTTCAATTTTAATGCGTTGTGTAAGAAAACACATCTTAGGCTCATTCGTTTAACATCTCATGTACATTTGTATCATCTCGGGTCATTCGTTTAACATCTCGTGTACAACCATATCATCTCGGCTCATTTGTTTAACATCTCGTGTAAAACCATATAATCTCGGCTCATTCGTTTAACATCTCGTGTAAAACCATATAATCTCGGCTCATTCGTTAAACATCTCGTGTACAACCATATCATCTCGGCTCATTCGTTTAACATCTCGTGTACAACCGTATCATCTCGGCTCATTCGTTTAACATCTCGGCTAATTTCATAAAGACTCAAACGAAACAACTTGACAAGCAAACGAAACAGATCAAACGAAACAACTAGACAAGCAAACGAAACAACTCGGCTCATTCATCAAACGAAACAGGCGAGTTAATAAATTGCTTTACACTTGGCCCATAGTTAGAAATTGCATCTTTCAAACTAGAACAAGATAAGCTGGAACTTTGTTGTTGACCACGAGTTCCATGATTGCTCGGCTCATTCGTTTAACATCTCATGTGCAACCATATCATCTCGTCCATTTTTACACGTTTTCGTCCGTATTTACACGTTTTCGTCCGTTTTTACACGTTTTTGTCCGTTTTTACACGCTTTCTTCTGTTTTTACACATTTTCGTCCATTTTACACGTTTTCATCCGTTTTTACACGTTTTCGTCCGTTTCTACACGTTTTCATCCGTTTTTACACGTTTTCGTCCGTTTTTACACGTTTCGTCCGTATTTACACGTTTTCGTCTGTATTTACACGTTTTCGTCCGTTTTTACACGTTTTCGTCCGTTTTTACATATTTTCGTCCGGTTTTACATGTTTTCATCCGTTTTACACGTTTTTGTCCGTTTCTACACGTTTTCATCTGTTTTTACACGTTTTCGTCTGTTTTTACACGTTTTTGTCAGTATTCACATGTTTTAGTCCGTTTTTACACGTTTTTTCGTCCGTTTTTACACGTTTTCATCCGTATTTACATGTTTTTGTCCGTATTTACAAGTTTTCGTCTGTATTTACACTTTTTCGTTCGTTTTTAAACGTTTTCGGCCGTTTTTACACATTTTCGTCCGATTTTACATGTTATCATCCGTATTTACACGTTTTCGTTCATTTTACACCTTTTCATCTGTTTTTACACGTTTTCGTCTGTTTTTACACGTTTTCGTCCGTTTTTATACGTTTTTGTTAGTATTTACACGTTTTCGTCCGTTTTTACACCTTTTCATCCGTTTTTTACAAGTTTTCGTTAGTATTTACACGTTTTAGTCCGTTTTTACATGTTTTTGTCTGTTTTTACTAACTGATGTCTTAGGACTCAAAACTCAGGTGTATCAATCTATGGTACCCAAGTATCAATCTATGGTACCCAAGTATCAACTGTCATATTAACTTATGTTTTAATAATACATTTGCGAATAAGCGTTCTAAATAATTAATGTTTTATGACTTATGTATCAAGTGTCCTATTATGGTGTATTGTAATAAAGCCATAATGAATATGCATCCTTTAAGGGTCCTATTAAGTTTTGTTATAATAAAACTTTTGCAAATAATCGTTTTAAAAAAATGATGTTATATGACTCAAAAATGAAATGTCCTATTATGGTGTACAATAATAAAACCATTGTACATAAGCGTCCTATAAAGGTTAACGTTATAATACCCACGTGTCAAAGGTCCTATTAAATTTTGCTATAATAAAACTTTTTGTGAATAAGCGTTTTAACTAACTGATGTCTTATGACTCAAAACTCAAGTGTCCTATTATGTCTTATTAGGTTATGTCATAATAGGACATCTAGTGATCAAGTGTCGTATTACACTATCACATAATGGGACACCAACAACTAAATGTCTTATAAAGTAATTTATTAGGATCCATATTTTAAGCGTCCTATTAAGGTTATGTCATAATAGGACATCTAGTGATCAAGTGTCGTATTACACTATCACATAATGGGACACCAACAACTAAATGTCTTATAAAGTAATTTATTAGGATCCATATTTTAAGCGTCCTATTAAGGTATATGATAATAGGACATCTAGTGATCAAGTGTCGTATTACACTATCACATAATGGGGCACCAACAACTAAATGTCTTATAAAGTAATTTATTAGGATCCATATTTTAAGCGTCCTATTAAGGTATATGATAATAGGACCCCAAATCATCGACCATCCTATTATATAACTTTTTAGGACATTGCCTAAGTAGCAAATATTTAAAAAGGACCCTAAATGCTCATATGTCCTATTAAACAGTTTTTTAGGACTCCATTATCATAGCGTCCCACACAAAGGGTCCTAAAAAGCCACTTTTGTTGTAGTGAAATAGTCTATGACATTCTTCCATTTGATATTGAAGATGATGCACATCAGGATGAAATACTTTGACGATTTCATATGCAGGACCTTCCAAGTCTTGGGGAGTGAGATTTGTAATGCCTTTCTTTTTACAGAACCAACTAATAAATGCCCCCATGTCATTAGTCTTTGCCAGCAATGAGTTCTCTGATGGAGAGTTATGTTGCGAAGCAATAGTAGCTGCCCAATTGTTTACAGGAATGCTTTTGTCTGATGATGGTATAGACCAATTAGGTTCAGGAATTGGTTCTCGATCTTCTTCAGATACAGGTTTTATCCAAGATTCCATATCTTCCCTGGTGGGTCGCTTTCTTGAGGATTCTGAGTCATTAGGTTTGTCTGTGCGTAAGAATTCCAACCACCATTTCTGATTAGGATCAACAGTTGGGATATTGGTGTTAGCTGAGACATCTTCTTCATCAGTTTGAGTAGACAAATCATCTACAACCGATTCCTCATTCATGACAAAATCCTCAGGAACTGGCGAGAACGAGGGCTTAAATTTGTCATCAACTGTGGTCCACGCAAGCGATCCTGCCTTTGAAATACTCTTAGATGTGCTTGGGCCAGAAGAAGTAGTGACTTGGTCTTTACCACCAGAGGATTCAGTTGGATGATGATGAGATTGAGCTTGAGTGGATTCTGAAGCTCCTGACATCTTTGCTGCTCCAGATCCACCACCAGGTGGAGGGGGTGGAGGAGGATGTGGTGGAGAGCCAGGGGGTGTACTGGGTTTATCTTGTCTCCTTTTCTTCTTCTTCCGTTGTTTTTCAAGCTCAGCCATGAGGAAATCCTGATTATCACGACTCATCGATTTTTCCAAAGCTTCATAAAGCCGTTGATGATCTTCGTGGTCTTGATACTGACCACATTCAAACATTCTGTCATAGAGGATTGATTTCATATCAGTTGTAGGAAGATCTCTGAATCGTGTCTTCATAGGAGCTTCCATTGCCCATCTGACCGCTTCCTCTACTTGATCATTCACAGCTTGAGCCACCTTTTGATCTATATTAAGCTTTTCCACATTAAGTAGTCTCTGCTCATAATTATTCATCTTCCGTGAAATGTCATCAATGAGCTTTGTGGCGGCAGTTAGTTGTGATGCTAAATCAGATGGTAGTTCTGGAGGGATGGGTGTCGCTGGTGTTGCTTCTGGTGAGGGATCTACTATGATAGTTGCTGTTGTGGATACAGGAATTGTCATAGATTTAATACCAGACATGTCTTGTTTGATTGGTACGGACACCATTGACTCTACTTCCTTATCATCATGTGGTATGTCAGTCTCTGTGGTGTTGTCGTTGGCTTTATCCAGGATGAATTGATCACCATAGTTGAAGTCGGTGTCAAGGTTCTTCAGAGACGATAGAGTGCCAGTAGACCCTGTTGGTTCATTCAGGTGAGATTGCTCATCCTCCTTCATTTTCAGATTCTCATGAACCCCCGGGTATGTAGAAGCCACGAATTCTTCATGTTGTATTTCTTGTGGAGGTTCTGTAGTGGTTGTTGTTATCTGATCATGAGTTTCCATAATGATGTTATCAGACTCAGCTTCTTTCTGAACTTTCTCATCTTGACTCTCACCTTGATCTTGTGGATCCTTAATTTCAGTATGAGTGACCTTCATCTCCTCCTCCTTTTCTTTAATAACGTTACCAGACTCAGCTTCCTTATGAACTTCCTCTTCTTGACTCTCACTTTGATCTTGTGGGTCCTTTACTTCTGTGTGTGTGATCTTCATCTCCACCTTCTTCTCCTTGTACAACTGTTCATCGCTTTCTGTATCACTGGAATCTTGAGCAACTTCTAAGCTTGGTGATTCTTCTTGATGTCCTTCAGAAATATCAAGTGCTCTAGATGATCCCTGATCACGTTTCCTGAGCACAAATCGTGTTGTTGTCTTGGATGCCGGAGATGATATGGTAAGGAGAGTCTTAGCAGCTTGGACCACTGTAGCTACTCCTTTACCTTTGCCTTCTACTTCAGGTAATGGCTTACTGCTCTCAACAACAGGTTCTCTAAGGACAACTCCTTTCGTAGCACTCCTTGTTGATTCAGCATGTTCTTTAGCACTCAGCTCCAAGGCTTGTTGTAGAACCGGATCTTCTTCATCCCTTAGACCTAGTTCAGGTCCCACCATCTCTTCATCATCATCTCGACCTTTCGTCTTGATTTTCTTGGATTTCACCTTCTTGCTTGATGCCTTCCTTTTGATCTTCTTATTTTTCTTAGATCCCTCAACTTCTGTGGGTGCATCCTTTCTTTTCTTTGATTTCGATTTAGATTGGGTTTGTTTGATGGATTTCTGGGTTTCTGGTTCAGGGGTTTCGGCTTCACTTCTTACCTTATCAGAGAGGGACTTCTGATATTTCTCTATTTTGCTCAGATAATCCTTATAATAGGAGGCTTGACGAATATTATCTGAGATAAGGAGCTCAGGAATGAGTCTTCCAAATACTTCTTGATCGGCCCCTTTAGCAGCCCACTTGAGATTTCCCAGAACAAATTCTTCAGAGGACAAATGGAGAGGAGAATTAGTTCTGGGATGGAACTTGTGAAGAGAGTAGAGGTGGTGGATTATCATTTTTGTGAATCTGATGATAGGAATTAATATCTTTCTAACTTTCTTCCTGCTGACCAGATTAGACTCCAGTTTTACTTTGTCTTCTAGGAAAGTGTGAATTGAGTGAATGAATTCTTCCCAGATTCTTTCAGCGAAATCTATGTTGGAACGTTTAACAATTCCCCATAGAATTTGAAGCACGGGAGCCCTAGGTTTTTCAAAAGCCGAAGTCTTCCCAGTAAGACATAGGTTGAGGATGGTGACGAGTGTTCTCCATGGTTGATACATTTCACTGGTGACGATTGTTGACACCTTGAGGATGGTTGATGGATAACCCAGATCATTAATGAAGTGGACGAGAGCCTCGGATGTAGGAGGTTGAGTGAAGGGTTTATCAATGACAACAGGTGAGATCTGAAGAGCCCCTCTGATGGTGTCTTTGGTCAGCTCATACCATTGTTCATCTAACTGACAATGATAATTTCCGGTGTCTTTGTTGAGTTGAATCGTATTCCAGAACTGCTGTATGTATACAGAGGGAACGGTTGCACATGCTGCGAATGCTCTGAAGAAAGTAGTTTCCTTCAAGATATCAACAGATATCTTGTAAATAGGATTGGGTTGAGGTCTTGCCACATCTATATAACAGTTGCTCCTTCCAATAGGGATCCATTTGTTCTTTGGAAGGATTTGTTCATCTGTGCGAACAGGTGTTGAGTCCTCGGGGTTTGGCTCAGAAGAAGTGGTGATCTCAGTATCAGTCATTGTATCTACAGACACACATTTACAAAAAGACAGTATGCCCATACTAGTTAGACGGGAGTTAATCCTCAAGGTTAGCACATAGTCTAAGTGAACATTGCAAGAGACTACAGTAAGTCAAGTAGCATTCAATTATGAGAGACCAAATATGCATCATACATCAAGCACATACTAAAGTATCAACTGCATAGCTTAAATGTATACATGTGAGCATATAGACAAACTGAGTTTATAAGCACATAGACAAATCGAGATCGTGAATATGTGGACAAACCGCATTCATGACTATACATGACTAAGCATACAAACAGCATTCATGACCATATAAACAAACCGCATTCATGATCATTCAGACAAACCGAGTTCATGAGCATTTAGACAAACCGACTTCATGAGCAAATAAACAAACCGAGTTTGTGAGCTTTTAGACAAACCGAGTCCATGAGCGCATAGACAAACCGAATTTGTGAGCACTTAAACAAACCGAGTCCGTGAGTGCATGGACAAACCGAGTCCGTGAGCGCATGGACAAACCGAGTCCGTGAGCTCATGGACAAACCGAGTCCGTGAGCACATGGACAAACCGAGTCCGTGAGCACATGGACAAACCGAGTCCGTGAGCACATGGACAAACCGAGTCCGTGAGCAATTAGACAAACCGAGTTCATGAGCAATCAGACAAACCGCGTTAGTGAGCAAACGGACAAACCGAGTCCATGGACACACATACAGGCAGCTACATAACCATACAGACAAACCGCATCGAAGATCATACCATCTAAACATACACTCTTGATTATATTTGAACGCAATAATTACAGATTAGACATTACATTAACAACACTTGAAATGCCTAATTACTTCTCAAACATATCAATAACATCACACAGAGTTTACATACTACGCATTGCAAATATTCAACCAAGAACATACAACCCACATCGTTGAACATGATCCCACGAAATAGATTAATCACTGTATGTATAAACAGGGAACTATGCGAGACCTTAAGGCTATCAAACCTATCTTAACCCATCCTCACTCAAAACCGAATCACCAATCAATCGACATAGTGTATCCAATCATACAATAGCTAACTTCTTAAACGAACCGATTCCTCAACTTGTTAGCAAAAATAGTGCACTCAACCCTAGAGACAAGCCAATCGAAAATTATACTAACTACACCTAGACACAAGAACAGTTTTGACTTTTTGGAGTCAAACTTCGTTCGATAAATCACCACAATCCGAATCATATCTTAAGAAATGAAGCAATCAAAGCATATGATAACAGTTATTACACACATAGATAAGATTCCCATCAATCAAAAGCAAATAACAATAGACAAACCTAGGATCGATTGAAGCGACGTATGAATCAACCTAGAAAAACCAAATCAAACGATGAGAATCTAAGACTAATACGAGAACTAATCTACTGATATGGAAGAGAATCATTAATTACCTAGGAGAAAGCTCGATGGATGGATAAAACTAAAGATCGAGGGTTTAGATAGAGAAAAATTGGTTCGGTTTGATAAGGAGGAGAGAGAGTGTTGTAGGACAAACCGAATGAATTTAGATCCTTAAGTATCTATACCTAACTTTCAACTTTATCCTAATGACACTTCTGGTCCCTGTCTTTGTTGATTTGACAAACCGTATGAATTTTAGTGTTTTAGGACAAACCGTATGAATTTTAGTGTTTTAGGACAAACCGTATGGATTTTGATCCTTAAATATCTACACCTAACATTCAACTTTATCCTAATGACACTTCTGGTCCCTGTCTTTGTTGACTTGACAAACCGCCTAGGTAACAAGTTAAAGTACCAACTCTTAACTCTCTCTGTTTACTGTCTTGGTTCATTTGGTCTCAGACTATCCTGTCACTGGAAGATTCTTACACTCAAAGGCATCCACATCTTTCAAACACAGCTCACTGAATTCCTAAATACTTGGTGATAGCCCAGACAGATGCAGTAGATTCAGATATTGCACTGTGAGAGCTCATAAGCAAGTTTAAATTGCTGTAGCTCTCCCCCTCAATCAATGACTATCCTTCTGTATAGAAATTTAGACATTGATTGATTGAGCAGCAATTTATCACTTGATGAGAAATATGAGTGAACATGAATATGAAGTAATCCATGTTCAGGTGAACATCACCTTGAAGAAGAGTTGTCATTATGGTGACAATCTGCCTTCACCTGGGAACGCGGGTTGCTATCTAAAGTAATAGCAAGCCTTAGAGACATGATTTACTTATAAGGAACAACTTCTGTTCGAGCTTCATTTAAAACCCCGTGTCATTATTGAATGACATTTCTAGGATCGTAAATGTTATCGATATCCAGAAGACATGCCTCTCCTTATTCAAATGACTATATACACAATACACATGCACCTATAAACAAAGAGAAACTATACACAACAAGAAAAAGGATACAGGAGAATCTTTTCATCAGAACAGTACGAGTTTTGAACAGAGTTGTTCAAAAGTCATTGTCACCTTGCATCACAGGTGTGTTTTGTTAACCTCCTCTTTGGGAGTTGATCTCCCCTTTGGTAGCCACACCTTGAGTTTCTTCATGATGCATTCTGTGAGAGTAGCTGCACGCGGAAACCGTCTCCCTGCACTATCATAAGTATTTTGTTTGCATATGTATTGGTTAGTGACTATGGGGTCCTGTCTCTGTGATTTCTTGCAAACATTCATAGAGGCATTTTCCGTGTCAGTAGGTACCCACTGACAACCAACTTTCTTAAATAATCTACCAGTTGGCAACCATCTTAGGCACGTTCTAAATATGCTCTGTTTCTGAGGCACCTTAGTGTTTTTACGAGAGAAAGATTCTTGTTTTTCAGCACTAGATCTATTAGGCTTCCTAGGGTGCTTCATTAATTTTACAGGCCTATGGTGATTATTTGTCGAAGTAATGGATGCAGTGACATGAACATTATCTTCCTTTGTTGGTGTCATGTGAGACTTATCCTGAAAGTGACTCTTAGGTAATGTTCCCTTATGTCTATGTTGTGAAGTGACTGATTTAGGCAAACTCTTAGTCTCACCAACTTGGGGAGCACACCTTGGAGAAGGTGTTCCCAAGACTGATGATTTGACAGACTTAGGATTCACCCTGTTCTTGGCCGACTTCTTTAAGTCATTCATACGAGAAGCTAATGAGAAACTTTTCCTAAGGTTTTGTTCGGCCTGTAACTCAACAGTGTTTGAGTCATGTGAGGTTTTATCTTCATTGACCTTTTCTTGCAAATCACTTAGTTTGGTCCTTAACATGTTAATAGTCGCGTTCTTGGCCACCAGCTGATCTTTCAACTCATTTATCATGAAAAATTCCCGAAAGTCAGGTAATTCCGGATTTTTTGATAGAAGGTTAATTTGGAACTTTTCTTTTAATTGTTGCATTGAAATTTCAAGATCAACACAATGTTTTTCAAGTTTTGAAAATCCTTTTAAAAGTTCATTGTAAACCCTTTTTTCAATCATATCAGGTGATTTGAAAGACTCAGCCGTAGGCAAGGAATTCGACGAATTGTCATGCACACTTACATTAGAAACAGTATTATCTAGATGAGACAGATGTACCACAGTGGTCTGTGCTTGGTGTTTTTCAGGTTCGTAGGATTCCTTCTCACATCTTGTGAAGTCACTTCCTGTGTTGACACCATCATCCGTCTTGTCTGATTTAGTTCCATTCCTACCCAGTGCACCTTTTTCCTCAATGAACCCCTGGACATCCCTCATCAGCAGTAGCAGTGTCGTTTTGTACATTTCAACTTCTGACCCAGTATATTTAGCAAAGCACTCTTTAGTTACTTGGCAGTCATAATTATAATCCATAGTGTATTGAGAGTTGATGAACACTTGGAGTTGATTGTTGATCACATTGAGAGCCGCTCTGGATTTATCTTCAGAATATTCTTCCTTGACCAGCTCTTGTTCTAGTTGATCCAGATATAATGTCATTATGACTGTGAAATCACCAATTTCCTGACCAAAGAGTGAAGCGAAAGCCCGTTTGTACCCCATCACGTATTCAGATTTACCAAACAAAACCTTAATGTGTGATAAAAGTGAACTGAAGCATGCTACTTGACTGTCCTTATCATTAGCCAACTGCATAACCAGAAGGCATACATCCATGTGTGACTGCGAATGTGACTCATCAGTTCCAGCAGAATCAGTATCATTTGTTTCTGTTATAGATGTGAAATTATAGTTCCCATGATCCTTGATAACATCGTACAGTTTGAGAACCTCCGAGATAAGGGAGTCTGAGTTAGTTGTCATTGTGAATACGGGATTTTACAGATCTGGTGATTTAACCGAGAAATTGAATCTTTCGCGGGAATTTATAAAATCACCAAGACACAAACCGAGTATACTCCTCAGAGACAAACCGAGTACACGTTGCTGGGTCAAATCGAGTAGAGACAAACCGAGTAAATTCCTCAGAGACAAACCGAGTCCACACAAACCGAGTACACGCAGCTGGGACAAACCGAGTAAATTCCTCAGAGACAAACCGAGTCTACACAAACCGAGTAGACTTTTCAGAGACAAACCGAGTCTACACAAACCGGGTATACGCAGCTGGGACAAACCGAGTCTACACAAACCGAGTACGAGCAGCAGGGACAAACCGAGTAGACACAAACTCCCAAGCACGTCGCTTTCACTACCTTTTGTCTTTTTGCCTAAACAAGTAATAAGACAAACCGAATCTGTGAATTGACACAAACCGAGTCCAAGATTACGTCCCAAGTAGACAAACCGCTGCCAAGAACACTTCAACAAATACCCACGAATTGTCCCAAAATCACCACACCGTTCTTAGATCTGTGAATCCAAACACCAAATACCACTCTACTACTATTCTTAAGCAAGAAAGTACAAAGTAAAACAACTTCAAATCACTAAACAAAGTACAAAATGATATTTATGCTACTAATCAAACCGGACCAAAAGAAACTTAAAAACTACAAATCGAACCAAGAAGAAAAACCTCAAAACTACACAAATCCGTGAATACCAACTCTCATGGACCTAACCATGGCTCTTGATACCAATTGTAGGGTATTCACAATAGAAGAAACACTAGTTTGAGGCTTAGTTTGGATCGAATGGACAAAGAACTAGAGAGAGAAAGTGATGGGAACTTCTAGAGAGAGAAACAATGTGTATATTAGCTTAAGGTAATGTGAAGTTCCAACCCTTCCCATGTGTGGGAAGGGGTATTTATACTTACACTATATAATGCCCCTAGCGGGCTGTAGAGTGAGCTGACAGAGGGTAAAGACCCGACCCACTCCACAATACTAATAATACTAACTAAGCTACTAATAATATTACTGATACATCAATGTGCTATGATGTACTAATAATTACTCGGGGTGACCGAGTCTTCAGCTGAATATTCATATTCCTAACATTGCATCTGTACATATCTTCCCAAGTAGACAGCCAATGACATGGATGACAATATGATTCTGGTATGGCAGTTTCAATCCCATTTGTAGCCATGTTCCATATTGAGGCAACTGCATGTTTGCATGGGATCCCACTCAAATCCCACCTTCTACAAGTGCAGTTCCTATCCTTGATGCTCACCACACACTGGTCACCCCAAGGACCATTAACTTGATACAATTCCCCACCATTCCACTCAACCTGTACAAGTATACAAATTTAGTATTGACTTATAAGAAATAAAGTAGTTAAAGAATACAAAACAAGTTATATTACCTTTAGTTGTGATGCTTCTTTCACAATCACCTTGAACAACCTTGCAGCATGAGGTGTAAGAGGCCCATCAGTCTTGCTGATCACTTTTTGAACATTTACAATTCTTTTCATAAGGTATTCCCTTATGAACTCCAAACAAGTTATGATTGACTTGTCCCTTCCCTCCACTAGTTGCCTGTTCAACACTTCACACATGTTGTTTAAAAGGACATCACACTTTGCCCTGCCTGCAATGACATGAATGAATATGTTAAACTGTTTCAGAAAAGTAATTTTTAATGACATATGAATTACCAATTATTCTTACCAGAAAAGTGACTTTTAGACCAATGTTGTGGTGGAATCTTCTTTAACCACTCAAAGGCTTCTTTGTTATGAGCTTTTAAAGCTTCCATGTTTCTGTCAAACATCTGAACAGTTGTTGAGCTGGCACACTTCCACAACAAATTTTTGTACATCTCTCCTCTCCATGACAGCTTCATGTTATCATAGATATGCTTTACACAATACCTATGTTCAGCAGAAGGAAATGTTTCTGCAATTGCTGGTATCACACCCTAATATAAAACAAGTATCTATGTTGAGATAACAATAAAACTTAAAGTAATTTAAAAACAAGATGATTAGTAAACATACCTTTTGCCTGTCAGTTATGAAGGTAAAGTTTGAGTTGCTAAATAGATTGAGATCATCACCAAGCCAATCCAAAAACCATTTCCAGCTATCTTTTGTTTCAGCCTCCACAATAGCATAAGCAAGTGGGTAAATCCCATTGTTTGGATCAACTCCTACTGCTGTCAACACTTGACCAGGGAATGGACCAGACAAAAAACAACCATCCAACCCCAACAAATCTCTCTTTCCTTTCTTAAATCCCTCTTTCAAAGCACCTAAACATATGTAAACCCTCTTGAACTTCCTTTCAAGAAATCTTATGGGGTCATTTGGTCTTTCTAGATCAATCCTGACAGTTGTGTCTGGATTCTGCTTTTGTAATTCAACTAGATAATCTCTTAACATTGCATACTGCTTTGTGTAATCACCAATGACTCTTTCTTTGGCCATCTGCTTAGCTCTTTGCATTTTTTGTTTTGAAATGCCAACCTCAAACTTTTTCTGCAACTGATCTTTAAGAGCAATAATAGGAATTTTTGGATTTGGTTTAATTGTTTCCTCTACTTCTTTTGACAAGAAGGTTGCTGTGCATTTCTTCACATTTCTTGACTGTAAACACTTGTGAACATCATAAAAAGTTTTCACTTGCCATGAATCCTCATTTGGCAACTTTGAGCAATGCAAAGACCAAGGGCATTGTGGTTCACTAGGTTGAATAGAAGCACTTTTTGACCTAATTTCTGATCCGCTAGCTATTTTGGACTTAATGGGCTTACCCTTAACTTGTGGCCCATCATCTGGCCCATTTCCCTCTGGCTCATTGTTAGATGTAAACATTGGTATCTTTCCCCTACACACTGCCCTGACCCTAACCTTGTCATTCTTCTTAAGCCATAACTCTCTTCTCTGTTTAACAGCCACCCTTGTGACCATTTCCTTTATCAGTTTGTTGTTACCAAAAGTTTGACCAACATAGAAATTTTCTTTCCATATATTACCTTCACTACCAGAAGGAACTTTATTCAACTTACACACATTCCTTAAAGCTTTTCTCCTCTCACACTCATCATCTGAGTCACTACCACTAACCAACTCCTCATAATCAATATATTCATCCTGTACCACCTCAGTATCTTTTGCTACAATATCTACACATTCAACCCACTCTACATTTGTGTCTATGTTACTCCTAAACTCAGCCATGTCAACCTCAACATCATTCACCAATTGTTCTTCATCAACTAGAAAGTCACTATCATCACTGTCACTATATGAACCATGTTCACTATCTGAACTATGGTCACTCTCAGAACCATCTACATTCTTATTCAGCCTTTTAACCTTCTTTGTGCAATTCCTTAACCACTCATCCTCACTAACATCAGTTTCCACAGTTTCTAGTACCTCATTACTATTATCACTAACATTTTCTACAAACTTAGGATCCTTACTTTTAACACAGTGAAGAACATATAGATCAATAACCTTATACTTACCTACATTCTTCAACAATTGCAACACATCATCATCTGTTTCTAATTTTCTTAAACCATTATCTAAGTCACAGTTAGGTAACTTAAAAAACAAGTCCATACCTTTTGGTTCATATCCTAACTCTTTCATCATATTCCCAACCTCTTGAACAGAAAAATGGTCGGAATCAATGGTGTCAATCCAATTAACCTTCCCCCCTTTGTATCGTCTCTTGGGAAGGCTTGTGAACTCACCTCCATGGTTAATCTTGAGACAAAAAACAGTCGGGAACTCACCTAATCAACCAAAATACCAAATAAAATCAGAAAATAAG
This sequence comes from Artemisia tridentata subsp. tridentata, assembly GCA_021014915.2. Lineage (NCBI taxonomy): Eukaryota > Viridiplantae > Streptophyta > Magnoliopsida > Asterales > Asteraceae > Artemisia > Artemisia tridentata. Next base: position 127,010,007 of record CP139506.1, read on the forward strand.
TGTTACATTGTAAACAGAGTATCGAATTGCAAAAAAAAAAAAAAAAAAATAGTTTACTTACTATAATCATGGTATGGATTCGAAGCTGAACCCTTCTTACGGACCCTCCATTCGCACAACATTGCTTAATTAGATTTTCCTATATCTAGGATTTACTGGAATTGGCGCGTTTTTTAGAAGAAGGTTTGTGGGTGAGTGAAAGATGCTAACCTTAGGGACGATAAATGATTTGCTAGGGTTGGATAGGAGGAAGATATTGGCGCCATGGGTAGAATGCCCAAAATACCCCCCGCAGATTAGTATTATTTAACGTTTTAACGGTCAACTGACGGATCTGTTAGTCAAGGGACCAGATCCGTATGGGTCGTAAACCACAGGGACCAAATCCGGTTTTTTTAAACCACATGGACCATTTCCAAATGACCCGGTAAACCACATGGACGATTTTTGAAGTTTACTCTAAACTTATATAAATCTGCAAGTCTCAAAATAAGCAAGAAAAATGAGACTTATGAAATATAAACCGAAAAACAAATAAAAATTTGATTCGTAGTTTACTTTAAGGGATCCGTAGTTTACTTTGATAGATTAAAATATGAAAATACGTAGTATTATATTTTGTAAAATCGTTTGAAAAAGAACTTGTTTGAACGGATTTCTTCTTTCACTTTTTGAAAACATTTTGTAAAAGCCAGATTTTCTATTTATTTTTATTTATTTTTATTTATTTTATTTTTTGTTAAATGTACTTAGGGCTTGTTTGTTAAAGTTCTAATTAAGTTATATTTAATTAAAAGATGACTTAATGCAGGCAGACTCAGTTTTATTACTTAATATTTTCAGTTATTTTTCTCAATTAAGTCACAAACAAAAATGAATTTAATTTGTTTCTTCTTCATATTAAGTCAATTAAATCGAATTAAAACACGTATTTTGTTGGTTGCAACAAACAAACACATCACAAACCAATAAAATTCCGACACACATGTACATGTTTATCTATAAAATTAGTTATATTTTTCTGTCCCTAGCTCACTGATTTACAAAAGGATTGTAATATACATGCCTGTATCATAAACTTATTTGCAAATCTTATTGCGTTTTAATAAGATACGACTGAAGAAATTGTAGTGTGTATCCAAATTACCAAATGATAAAACTTTGTTGCTGGCAATAAATAACTCATTTATAAAAGGTGAACTTTAAGTTATAAGCTCGATATTTTTTCCTATTGCGTAAAGGTTTGCGTTTTCCATACAGAGTAAACATTTAATATAGTGAAATAAATAGTGCATCGTTATCGTTGCTTAATGGATGCCTAAACATGTACGTAATAGGTTAGTAATGCCGCCTATATGCATGGCTCTCTAGGCGTAACAATTAATTACTACAGTAATAAATGGCTATCACTGCATGCCATTGTTATTTAGTATTGCATTTAGTAAACCCTTCTCACTTTTTGATTCAAACTATTATTTCTTTTAGTTTGATTTTTCTCACATTTGTAATCTTGTATCATATATAAATTGTAAGATGTTCGATGAGAATGATCAGGGATTTTAAACTAACTGCATAAAAATGTCATATAAATTATTAATAATTCCTCTTTTTATCATTTTTTTTTTAACATGTGTCATGTAAAGCACATATTATCAAAATTGATATAAAAATATGTTACAATGAGAAACATGTTATTTGGAGGACTATATTTTAAAGAGTATATTGCCTTGACTTTTATAATCTGTGTACTGTATATATGGATCGAGGTAAAAAAACTACAGTATTTATTTTGTTTATAATATAAAGTGCGATATAGACTCATTTTTCACAATATACATGTAGTATATCACAAAAAGTAATATTTAAAGGTACGAGGATCAAGTTTATCATGGACATGATAACTGACCAAATCATTCAACGGGACACACGTGAATTGTGATACATAATTTGATTTACTTGCTATTGCTATAAAGTGTAACCATGCACCTCAACAAACATCAAATATTTCAAGCCATTCATGTTAGCAAGATGTATTTGTTAAGAAGGTTATCTAGTTATATGCAAAGTAAAATTCAAAAAGTCGTATGGCTGAATTTATATGAAACTTTGTACAAGTTCTTGGAATCTTGTACCCTTTTACTTTATCAGACCTTAGATAAATATCTTTCGGGAACTATATTGTGGAAAATTACAATTTACACACCATATTAATTCATATATCGCTATGCATATGTACCGATTTCTATAGTCTCATGCTTTTACAGTACAATGACTACGAGGATTTGATAAACTTTCTAGTTCATATAACCAAGTTGTAGGCTTCAAATAGAGCTCAACAAATGGGCCAGATACATAAAAACATGGTTAGCTATTGGTGTATGTGCCCGGACGCTATGCTCGTCCGGACCATACCTGTATCCGGACGTCATGTTTCGTCCGGACTGACATCTCACCTTCGGATACACCTACGGAGCGGACCGCCGCCATCTACAGTAAACAGTCTCATCAGCCACTGACATCCCAGATTTCCCGGGATTGTGTCTCCCACGTGGCCTGACACCTACTTTATAGGTCAGACATAGGTCAACTCGCTTGGTCCCAAGATAAACAGGTACAGTAGGTGTGGGTAGTATAAATACCCACACTTCATTTATGATATGCATTCAATTTAACACCTACCACTTGTACTCTGACATCAGTGTTCATACCATAACCGCTCGATACTCATTCTCACGCCGGAGGTTGGTCCTGGGATAAAACCCGGGGCGAGCCTAACGCGTGTTCTTCTTGTGTGTAGGAGTGAACAAGGTCCGAAGGAGCCCATCCGAAGGGCAAAGCATAGAAGTGGGACCTACTTGCAAGGTTTTACTTCAACAAATTGGCGCCATCCGTGGGACCCGCTATTCAATCTACTAGAGCATTGACATGGCTGGTCCTTCCTTTACTTCTCTCCGCTTCGGAGATGGAGGGAACGAAACAAACAATGACAACCGATATGAAACCGACAATATCTTAGACCCGAACGAAACCGACAACATCCTCCAACCCAACAACAGCAACCGATACGAGACCGATAACGTCCAGAACCTGAATGAAACCGGCAGCACCCCCCAACCCAATAATAACAACCGGGACGAAACAGGCAACATCCGAAACTCGAATGAAGGCCCGGGCGAAGAATCCCCCGGTCTTCGAGAAATGATTGCGGCCCAAGTGGCATCACTGACGGAACTTATCAAAAAGCACAACAGGCTGAGTGGGAGTGCTCTCAAGCCAATACAATTAAACTTTGAGGACGAAGAGAATGCAAGTCAGGTAAAGGACAAGGGGAAGGATGATGATTTACATAAGCCCTTTAAAGAGACGTCGAGATCGCCGTTTACTCGCCGCATTGTGGAATTCTCCGGACCGAGTCACACCATGCCGCTGAACATGAGGTTTTATGATGGCTCGACGGACCCGAACGATCATCTCACCAGATTCACAGGAGACGCAAACCAAGGGGAGTGGCCGATGCCCGTATGGTGCCGCATGTTCCAACAAACATTGGATGGGGCCGCAGGCGGATGGTTCGAAAGGTTAGAGCCCGGAAGTATTGACAGTTGGAACGAATTGAGGGAACAATTCTCCACAAGATTTTCAATCAGGAAAAAGTGTATAAAGAATCCCACAGAGGTCACGAAAATCATCCGCCGGGCTCACGAGTCCCTCTCGGACTTTAAGGAGAGATGGACAGACGAGGCAAGCTACATAAGTGGTGTACCGGATATTATGAGAATTTCAGCCTTCATGAGCGCACACAAATGCCCTGCTCTCGCCAAAAAGTTCTCTGATAGGGTTCCGCATACGGTCACGGAAATGTTTACCAGGGTGGATGACTTCATAAGGTCTGAAGAAGCGTTCCATAGTACGGAACTGCTGAAGGGTGAGGGTTTCGACTCAAACAAGAAAGGAACCCAGGGTTTTAGAAACGACAGACCGCGAGTGGATCGCCGAAACGATTACCGACAGAAAGACACATACCACCCCTATGCGGTTCCACTCAGAAGCTACCCTCGCAGTGATCTTCCCCGCAATGACCTTCCCCTCTTGGACTACCGACACAACGATCCACCCAAACGGCCCAGTGGACTATGGTCGTTAACTAAGCCCCCTAGGGAAATCCTCGCCACAGAACACCATTTGAACTTACCTCTCCCTCGCCCAACCGGAAGCAGGGCGAGAAAGGAAAATTTAGACAAATTCTGCGAATACCACAGGGAAAAAGGACATCTTACTGACGATTGCCACCAACTCAAGAAGCAACTATCGTTCGCCTTAGAATCCGGAAAGCTGGACCACCTCCTGAAAGATTTCAGACAACGGGAGACGGAGAGGGATAAAGACCAACAAAGGAAGAATGATAATGGGAAAGTCAAAGTGATCAATCTGATAGAAAACTCTCCTGACGGCCGGGAACCGAAGTTTGGACATGAAAATGAGAAATGGATGAACGTGCCAATAACTTTCCCTCCCATTGCGTTCGGAAGATTGTCATATGAACCCCTCGTTGTAAAAGGCAGTATCGAGGGAAGTCTGGTCCGGAAGATACTTGTGGACGGGGGGTCGTCGGTAAACGTTATATACGAGCATTGCGTTAACAAGCTAAACACCGAAACAAAGGCTAGGATCGAAGTGACCCACACCGCCCTGACAGGTTTCTCAGGAGAAAGGAGCAAACCAAAGGGGAAGATTGTTTTAGAGGTGCTTTTGGGCAGTTGTGGAAAGTACAAAAGATCAGTTATGAAATTTTATGTCGTACGGTCTCCGTCATCATACGACGTGATATTAGGGAGAACTGGTCTCGGAGAGCTACGAGCTATCACCTCGATAAGCCACTCCATGATGAAGTTCCCCACCCCGAGAGGGATCGCAACCTTAACTACTCGGTTGACCGCCAAGGCCGAATACCGAGGCTTCCGGAAAAATCAACCAGAAGCAGCCTCCAAGGAAGCTAAGACTCTCAGCCTGGAGACGAACAGGATGTCAAAAGGAACAAACGCAAGCTTCGAGAACTCCAAAGAAAAGGACATTGCCGGAACTGTGCTACCAGCGGAGTACATGAACTTCTCGCGAAGGACCTTCAAAGAAGACAAACAAGGAAGCTTTGACTCCAAAACCTTCACATAAAGGCTTTGGCTTTAAAACCTCGTTCAAAAAACTGCACCGGACGACCGGGACGATACCATAATGAATGTATGATGAAGTTTACTTTTGGATTGTCTTTTGTGGAAAATGTAAACTGACACTCATTAGTATCTGTAATAATCTGTGATCTCCCCAGTTTTCCGGGAAAATTATGTTACAATTATAAAATGTCATGTGCCATGTCACTCCGGCCAATATATACTCATCGGATTGTGGAAAGCACTCCCTCCCTCGTGAGTGGATCGTGAAATCACTCCGGCCAATATATACTCATCGGATTGTGGAAAACACTCCCTCCCTCGTGAGTGGATCGTGAAATCACTCAGGCCAATATATACTCATCGGATTGTGGAAAACACTCCCTCCCTCGTGAGTGGATCGTGAAATCACTCCGGCCCATATATACTCATCAGATTGTGGAAAACACTCCCTCCCTCGTGAGTGGATCGTGAAATCACTCCGGCCAATATATACTCATCGGATTGTGGAAAACACTCCCTCCCTCGTGAGTGGATCGTGAAATCACTCCGGCCCATATATACTCATCGGATTGTGGAAAACACTCCCTCCCTCGTGAGTGGATCGTGAAATCACTCCGGCCAATATATACTCATCGGATTGTGGAAAACACTCCCTCCCTCGTGAGTGGATCGTGAAATCACTCCGGCCAATATGTACTCATCGGATTGTGGAAAACGCTCCCTCCCTCGTGAGTGGATCGTGAAATCACTCCGGCCAATATATACTCATCGGATTGTGGAAAACACTCCCTCCCTCGTGAGTGGATCGTGAAATCACTCCGGCCAATATATATTCAACGGACTGCAAAATCACTCCGGCCAATATATTCAACAGATTGTGGAAAACACTCCCTCCCTCGTAAGTGGATCGTGAAATCACTCCGTCCAATAAGCGCAACGGATTATGGCAAACTGATTCGTTCCGAACCGGCTATCTTTTATTTCTCTATCACACAAGTCAACCACTTGTGAATGGTCAACCGTAATAAATGATAAAAGACAAACAGTCTCAGGATGAATGCTCGTGTGTAGTGTGTGAAACCAGGCAAGTGATCACCCGGATCGTTTCCCAACGAGATGTGAATGGAAAACTGTGAAAAGCTAGGATTAGAGTGACAGATGATTTAGATTGATTTTGATTTTTGCTTTATTTAACAATTCTAAATAACAAATTAAAAACAGATATACACAGGAAAATTAAACGCGAATTAAAATTAAACCAAAACGCGTAACGGAAAAGCTAAAATGGGACAAAAACTGAAATTTATAAAATTTAAAACCTAAAAATGTAAAATAACTTAAAATTTATTTAAAAACTTAAATTATATTTTTTATATTTTTTTATTTAATTATTATTAATTATTTATTATTTAATTACTTATTAAACTATTTAAATTTATAATAAATACTAAATGAACTAAGAAAAATCTAAAACTTTTTCTAAAAATATTACTAAGTAAATAGAAACTAAGAAAATTATAAAAATGAAAATTACTTAATTAAAATTTAAAAAGATAAATTCTATTAAATAGAAGCTATCACTATATTTCTATTTTTGATTTTTCTTAAGGCCTAAAAATATTTTTATATTTTTCCTAGATTAAAAATGATAAAAGAAAATTATGAAAATTGGAATTATATTTTTCTGATTATTTTTCTATTTATTATGATTTAATTACTACTAGAAACTAATTAAAATGATTAAAAATATTAAATGACTTAGGAAAATTATGAAAAATTACAGATAATTCTAAAATAATATTAGAAAGCTAGTAAAAATAAAAGTGGAAGCTGGCTAAGCCTAGAAAGCAGTTTTGGGCTAATAAGCAGTTAACTAATAAGCCCAAAATAAGCTAATAAGCAGGAAAATTGACCAAATGATCAGGACTAGCTTAAAAAACTATAAGAAGCATGAAACAACTTAAATATACTAATAAGCTCAAAGAAATAAGCAGATTAAGCACTTGGTCAGCTGTGGAACTATGCAAAAAAACTCAGCAGAATCCCCCAACTTGCAGATTGATTAAGAGCTTCTAAATAAGCAGGAAAGTGAAACTTAAGTGGGGCAAAACCTAGGTAGCACTACTGGGTGTCTAAAAATCATAAAAGCCCCATCATACAACACCCAATTGAGGTCCAATTGGACCCAAGATCAGCAACCTCAGCTGCTTAGTCTGCTGTATACCCTGCACAGGGCATAATTGCCCAATTTCAAGCCTAGGATTGAGGGCTTATAAGGGGTTCTAAAAATCTTGATAAAAATTCTATTTGAAGTTAAGCTAGGTGAGACTAATAATCCAGAAGAACAGCTTCTAATAGCTTATGATGATGATATGAAAAATTAATGAAAATCTATAAAAAACCACAAAAATCTGTTTATTAAAACTGTGTATGCAGTTTTGCTAGAAACTTGTGCTAGGCTATGTGTGACTTAACAAGGACTTGGGTGATGACAATATGGTCCAAATGAAGGTTAGAAATGGCAAGGTTGATGCTCAAATCAGCTTGTAGCTTATAATAGCTTATTTGGCTGTTTTGAGTTCCAAAATTTCCACAAACTGAGTAAAACTTGATAATTGACTGAATTGGCTATCTAGAACTTGGATACAGCTTAAATGGACTTAATAAAGCTTGTTTGAACTTGGCTTAAGTGCAAATGTACAGTGATTATGGGTTTTTACCCCGATTGACCACTGAACCAAACACCCCCTTGGAGGGTCTGTTTTGGTTTTTCCAACTGAAACAGGTAATTAAGCTAGGTTTTCTTTACAAACTATATTTAACTAACTTATTTAAGTTCTTTTTAGTATTTATTAACTGGAAATAAGTTGAAATAAGCAGTTTCCTATATTATGTATATTTTGATCTTTTTAAGTGAACTTTGAATAAAATGAACTATGAGCTGATATAAACTGAAGTAATTGATAACAGATAGCTACAAACTAATAAGAAACTTGAAATTACAATTATAAGCTAGCTTTAAGCAATTGTACAGTAATAATGATTTTTAAGCTTAAAAACTCAAAAGCTTACAACTGAATAGAGGGCTATAGGGATAGCAAGATTAGAACAGAACCAATCTAGCTTGTTCACACAAGCTAGAAATACCAGAAAAACCTTTCCTTAATAGCTTATACCCAGAAATAGCTTTTTAGAGCTTATGTTGACTTTTTGGTTGACTTTCTTGGAACAGAACTATGTAATCTATATAAGCTTACCACAAGCTAAGATAAGCTTGTATAAGCTTATATTAAGGGTGTGGAGTGATTTGTGATTGATTCAAACTACTATGGAACCTAATTCGAATCAACAGAGAAATTGCAAACTTGAAATCTTATTAAAATTTGGAATGATTACAATACATAAGTTACATATGACTTGAAACAAACTGCATTACAACTGAAAACATTACATGAAATTGAAATAACATTTAAACTACCTTCTACACTAATTTTTGGTCCTAATCTACTGACACTTATTTTCTTGGTCTTCTCATCCTTTTATAGCACTCTCACATGAATCCTTGATGAATTCCGAACACATCCCCACCATTTAATTAAATTGAAATCATCTTGTTCGTTAATTGGTGTTTTGGCGGGAAAAATGACATGTGGGATTTTTGGCAGACCTAGTGGTGGTGAGGAAGCATTAAATGAGTTTGGAAGTGTTAGGTAGTGTGTTTGGAGGGGGAATGAGGTGGGGAGACAGCTGTGGAAAATGGTGAGGTGGGGGGTGTTACACCCGTATCCCGATAAGGTACTAGTTATGTAAATAATTAAATGTTGTATATAAGTTTTGTAATATTAGTTAGTTAAATAATAAATGTGAGGGATTATTAGAAAGAATAGAACTTGAAGGGCTAATATTGCCAATTGGGCAAAGTTTAATCAATAAATATCTATGCCTAGACAAATTTAGAAAAGTCCAGGCTATTCCATTCTTGGTCTTGTTTTGTGAAGATCGGTTTTTAGAGAAAGAAGGAAGGAAGCTCCATCTTGTTCATTTCAAGTCATTTCCATCATCATTTAGTAGTGCCAAGTATCTAAGAAGCCTTAATTCACATATCCCATCAAGTAAGTGTTCTTCCCCAAATGGTAAATTAGGGTTCATGTTTGATCATAATGATCAAGTGTTGATAATTTTATGATTAGCTAGTTAATTAGACCCTAAATTGAGATGATTATGTTATAGGAAGCAAGTAAGAAGAGGGGAAGCCATTGTTAGTGTGATTGAGCCTAAGGATTGAGGTAAGTACATTGGTTATAACATGGTTTGTTTAGCTTTATCATATATTGGTATGATAATGTTTCAGGTGTTAGTTTTATCATGTTTGTTTACATGATAATGTGAAGGATAGGATATAGGGTGCGTTAGCTAGTATGGATCCATCACTAGATTTAGTTAGTTAGTCGTTGGGCTAACTATGGTAAGAAGTTCAACCTTACGGGTTGATTGTGTGAAGTTCAACCTTATGGGTTGATTGTGTTAAGGTCGACTATGTCGGCGTGAGGTAAGTGCCCCTATATCGCTAGCTTAACTAGCAGTTAGACTAGTTATGGTTCAGTTATGATTTTATATCATATATTGTTAGTTTGATGTTATGATTTTATATCATACATTGTTAGCTTGTTATTACCATGTACTTACTAAGCGTTTCGCTTACGTGTTTAGTTGTGATGTTTTTCTTGATAGGTGTTGAAGGATCGAGTAAAGGTAAGGAGAAGGCGTAGTGTGATTAAGAAGTAGAAGACCATTCTCTTTTGGACCAAGCAAGTTGAAGTTGGAAGCCCCAAGTGTCTTTTGTGTTGTGGGTACACTTCTTTCATGTGGTCATTTTGTTATTCATGGTCTTGCGGTCAGATATGGTTCCTTGTCCATGTTTAGGTCAAGGGTCAAGTTTGTGTTTATGTCATGATGTCTTTTTGGTAATTGTCATGGTTATAGTCAAACTTTATAGGGGTGTTTGGCAAATAACCAAATTCACCCATTTTGGGAAGTTATGGGTCATGATATTGTACCAACACTCTTTCAATATATTAGAATTGTCAAGTTATGTATAAATCCAAAAGGATATGTAGTAGTTATGTGTTTTGTGTAAAAAGTGTGTTTTGGAAGTTAGTTTAAGAGGGTGTTTGGTATAAGCTAGTTTTTACCCATTTGGGGGTTTGAACGGGTCATGGATGGTTGAGACAAGTTTAGTATGTTAAAATATGTATGTTGGTCAAGTATGGTAGGTAAGGGAAGTGTTTTAAGTGAATTGGAGTGTAACGGGTCAAAATGGGTTCATGCATAACCCGTCAATTCCTAAAGAATAATTTTCAGTCTAGGATCCCCTTTTAGGTTCCAAGGTATGGACCTAAGTGTGGATCCTTGGTTTCAGTTTAGGATCCCCTTTTAGGTTCCAAGGTATGGACCTAAGTGTGGATCCTTGGTTTCAGTTTAGGATCCCCCTTTAGGTTCCAAAGTATGGACCTAAGTGTGGATCCTTAATTTCAGTCTAGGATCCACTTTTAGGTTCGAATTTGTGAACCTTAGTGTGGATCTGAAATGTACTCATCTTGGTTATGGAATTAGGATCTACTTTTAGGTTCCAAGATTTGGACCTAAATGTGGATCCAGTTTTTCCTCATCTTGGTTATGAGTTAAATGTTCATCTTGGTGATGAATGTGGCTTCTTATAAAGGGTCAATAGAGTAGCGGAATGTCAAGTCAAGTCAAGCGTTTCCCGTCAAATCCTAAAGTATAATCTCAGTCCTGGACCTTAGGTGGATCTTCCAGGATCTACTTTTAGGTCCCATAAATCTGAACCTTAGAGTGGATCTTTCAGGATCTACTTTTAGGTTCCACAATCTGAACCTTAGTGTGGGTCAGTTTCGGAATGTTACTTTTTGCGAAAAATTTTCACGTTTTTGGTCAAAGTGGTCAAGGGGCGTTACAACTTGGTATCAGAGCTTCGGTCTAAGAGATTTAGGATTTCCCCTTAGGATTTCCTAGACTTAGGCCTTGTGTGGACGCTTTTAGTATCGGTGTTTGTTATTTGTGTATTGTTTGGGTGATTTCGAGAACACATATGTTAGGTATTTTTATGACTACGCCTGGCCACCGTAGTGATAAAAATATGATACATATGTGAGATTGGAATCATTTAGGCTATACATGGATGATAAACTCTAGGGTGTTTAGTGTAAGATAGACATGTCATTCATGCATCGAATATGTATATGATTTTGTTTAATAGTGTGAATTGCTAAATTTCAGTTAGTAGAAAAGATGGCGAATATCCGAAATAAGGAGGTGTTAAGGACGACCTCCTCTCGCCATAATGATGATGATAGTGATTCTAATGATGAAGGGAATTCTAGTAGCGTCAAGACAATACCTCTACCGGAAAATTTTAACCCTAAAAGCTTCACGAAAGAAGAGTTGAAAGAATTGGACGTTTTGGTGACCGATAGGGTAGGAAGGGCTATTGAGAAGACCATGCCCTATTATGTTAAACAAACCACCGAGAATGTGCAAAAGATGTTAAAAGAGGAGATAGAAAAGCTTAAGAAGAGTGGAGAGTTATTGAATGATCCAAATGCTAGACCCGGAGTAGTGAAAGAGAAGTCTACTTATCGTGATTTCACTGCTTGTGCTCCACCCACATTTACGGGGGCTCTTGATCCGTTAAAGAGTTCTCGATGGATTACCGATATAGAAGGGGCTTTTCGTACGAGTCGTTGTGTAGAAGAGGATAAGGTAAACTTTGCTACAAATTACCTTCGTGAAAGGGCTAAGATATGGTGGGAAGGTAAGGCAAATGAGAAGGGTAGTGTTTGGAGAGAGTCGTGCACGTGGGATCAATTCAAGGAAGTGTTCATGAAAGAGTATGCTCCCGTGGAAGAGATTGATAAAATAAGAGAAGCATTCCATTCCCTAGTGCAAACTGATGAAACGGTGAATGAGTTATGGGGAAAGTTTTGTGACATGGTACAATATTGCCCGGAGTATCTTAACAACGAAAGGCTTAAAGTCGACAAATTCCAAAGAATGCTCAAGGATGAAATTCGTACGATAGTGTCACCGTTCAAGTGCACCGACATGGAGGATCTTCTAAGTAGGGCACGTACTCGTGAAGCGGACTTGGATAGAATGAAAAGCAAAGAGAAGAAAGATTTAAAAAGGAAGCATGATCATCCATCAACATTTAGTAAGCGAGGCAGGTTCGATTTTACAAGAAAGGACAACACGGGAAAGCTACCTCCTAAGTGTAATAGGTGCGGTAAGAATCATGTGGGAGAATGTAAATCCGGGATGAAGGGATGTTACAAGTGTGGGGATACCGGTCATATTAGCAAGGATTGCACCAAGCCTTTGGTAATATGTTACGGGTGCAATGAAGAGGGACATAAGGTAAGTGAATGTCCTAAATCTAAGCAAGCAAAGCCGTTCAAGCCGATTAAAGGAGAAAAGATTGAAGTGCCAAGGCCTACAGCTCGTGTTTATCAGATGAGTACCGAAGAGGCGAAATCGAGTCCAGATGTCGTCACAGGTATAATTCTCGTTAATTCTAAACCTGCTCGTGTGTTGTACGACTCTGGTGCAAGCGTGTCCTTTGTATCTTATAACTTCAGTAAAGAATTGTCAACCCCGTTAGATAAGCTTCCAATACCTATAGAAGTTGAAATCGCCGATAGTAAAGTTGTGGTAGTGTCCAATGTGTACCGTGCTGTAGAAATTGAGATCGATGAGAATGTTTTTAGGATTGACTTAATCCCCATAATGCTCGGAGAGTTTGACATTATAGTTGGCATGGATTGGCTTGGCAAATACAATGCCGCCATTCTATGCAAACAAAAGATCGTTAGAGTTGTGAACCATAATGGTCGAGAAATGATGATTTATGGTGATAAAAGGAAAGGCGAGTTAAAACTTTGTTCCGTGATGAAAGCTAGAAAATATCTATCACGTGGTTGTCTCGCTTTTATGGCACACGTGGTAGATACGAGTTTTGAAAAGAAAAATATCGACGATGTTCCGATTGTAAATGAATTCCGTGATGTATTCCCGGAAGATTTGCCGGGTATTCCTCCCGATAGACAAGTTGAGTTCCGTATTGATCTTGTTCCGGGTGCTACTCCTATTGCCAAAACTCCTTATCGTCTTGCTCCGTCCGAAATGAAGGAGTTAATGAGTCAACTCCAAGAGTTACTTGACAAGGGTTTTATTCGCCCAAGTAGCTCACCATGGGGAGCTCCGATCTTGTTCGTTAAAAAGAAAGATGGTAGTATGCGGATGTGCATTGATTACCGTGAATTGAATAAAGTCACGGTGAAAAATGTATATCCATTGCCTAGAATCGATGATCTCTTTGATCAACTTCAAGGTGCTCGATGGTTTTCAAAGATCGATCTCCGTTCGGGTTATCACCAATTAAAGGTTAGGGAAGAAGATATTCCCAAGACGGCCTTTAGGACCCGATATGGACATTACGAGTTTACGGTTATGCCTTTTGGTCTCACGAATGCGCCTGCGGTTTTCATGGATCTCATGAACCGTGTGTGTAGACCAATGTTGGATAAATTCGTTATAGTGTTCATTGATGATATCCTTATCTATTCTAAGAGTAAGGAAGAACATGAAATGCATCTTCGAGAAATCCTGGAAACGTTGAGAAAAGAAAGGTTGTATGCTAAATTTTCGAAATGTGAATTCTGGTTGCAAGAAGTTCAGTTCCTTGGTCATGTCATTAATCCTGATGGTATTAAAGTTGATCCGTCTAAAGTCGAGGCCGTGATGAATTGGCAAGCGCCGAAGAACGTTGGTGAAATTCGAAGTTTTCTAGGACTCGCGGGTTATTACCGACGGTTTATTCAAGACTTCTCCAAAATTTCATCTTCGTTAACTGAACTCACCAAGAAGAATGTTCCTTTCGTGTGGGGCGAAAAGCAAGAAGAAGCCTTCCGTACTTTACGAAAGAGGTTGTGTGAAGCACCGATTTTAGTGTTACCCGAGGGAACCGAAGACATGGTGGTCTACAGTGATGCATCTTATTCCGGTCTTGGATGTGTTCTTATGCAAAGGGGTAAAGTGATTGCTTATGCTTCAAGACAATTAAAGAAGCATGAAGAGAAATATCCGACTCATGATCTTGAATTTGCGGCCGTAGTCTTTGCTTTGAAAATTTGGAGGCATTATCTATATGGTGTGAAGTTCATAATTTACACCGACCATAGAAGTCTTCAGTATTTCCTTGATAAGAAAGATCCAAATATGAGGCAGCGTAGGTGGTTAGACTTGCTTAAGGACTATGATTGTGAAATTCGCTACCATCCGGGTAAGGCGAATGTTGTAGCAGATGCGTTAAGTCGCCAGAGTACACGGATTCACTCCTTGAGAATGATTATTACATCCGATCTTTTCGACAGAATTAAGTTAGCTCAGGAGGAAGCACTAAAAGAAGAAAATCAAGAGAAAGAACGTATCACATCTCACGTTCCTCATTTTGGTGAAGACAGTCGAGGGATTAAGACGCGGTATGGAAGAGTTTACGTTCCTTTTCGAAGCAACATCAAGGAGTTACTCATGGAAGAAGCTCATAAGTCCAAGTATTCTATTCATCCAGGAGCTACGAAAATGTACCTTGATTTGAAAAGAAACTATTGGTGGCCGGGTATGAAAAGAGATTGCGTGAAGTATGTGGAAAGATGTTTAACTTGTTTGAAAGTGAAAGCCGAACACCAAAAGCCATATGGAAAAGTCCAACCCTTAGACATTCCAGTTTGGAAGTGGGAGAAGATTACTATGGATTTTATCACGAAATTGCCAAAGACGAAAAAGAAGAATGATACTATTTGGGTAGTAGTCGATCGTTTGACTAAGAGTGCGCATTTTATTCCAATCAGGGAGAATATGCCTGTTCATAAGTTAGCAAAGATCTATGTCAATGAGATAGTTGCACGTCATGGGGTACCTATTTCCATAGTTTCTGATAGAGATGGGCGGTTCACTTCAAATTTTTGGCAAGATTTTCAAGAAGAGTTAGGTACGAAACTTCATATGAGCACGGCTTTTCATCCTCAAACCGATGGACAGAGTGAGAGGACGATCCAGACTTTAGAAGATATGCTTCGAGCTTGCATGATTGATTTCGGAGGAAATTGGGATGACCATTTACCCTTAGTTGAATTCGCCTACAATAACAGTTATCATGCTAGTATAGGTATGCCACCCTATGAGATGCTATATGGAAGAAAGTGTAGGACGCCAGTATGTTGGGAAGAAGTGGGAAGGAGAGAATTGGCTAGCACGGATATAGTGTTGGCGACGACGGAAAAGGTTGAGATGATTCGAGCAAGACTTAAGGCGGCACAAGATAGGTGGAAAAGTTATGCCGATAATCGAAGAAGGCCAATAGAATTTGAAGTAGGTGATATGGTTATGCTAAAGGTTTCTCCGTGGAAGGGCGTTTTAGGTTTAAAAACAAAGGGAAATTAAGTCCACGGTTTATAGGGCCATTTAAAATTTTGAAACGTGTTGGTGAAGTAGCTTATGTGTTAGAATTGCCCGAAGAAATGAGAGGTATTCATAATACCTTCCATGTGTCGTATTTGAGGAAGTGCTTAGCGGATGAGACTAGTGTGGTCACTTTAGATGATATCGAAATTGATCCAGAGTTGATTTCACAAAAGGATGAGCCGGAAGCGATTCTAGGAAGGAAAGTGAGGCAGCTTCGAAACAAAGAAATTCCATTAGTAAAAGTGCAATGGAGACATCGTAAAGGTACGAGCATTAGATGGGAGTTAGAGGAGAAGATGAGGAATGAGTATCCTCATTTATTCCAAGCGTAGATTTCGAGGACGAAATCTTATTTTAAGGAGGGGAGAATTGTTACACCCGTATCCCGATAAGGTACTAGTTATGTAAATAATTAAATGTTGTATATAAGTTTTGTAATATTAGTTAGTTAAATAATAAATGTGAGGGATTATTAGAAAGAATAGAACTTGAAGGGCTAATATTGCCAATTGGGCAAAGTTTAATCAATAAATATCTATGCCTAGACAAATTTAGAAAAGTCCAGGCTATTCCATTCTTGGTCTTGTTTTGTGAAGATCGGTTTTTAGAGAAAGAAGGAAGGAAGCTCCATCTTGTTCATTTCAAGTCATTTCCATCATCATTTAGTAGTGCCAAGTATCTAAGAAGCCTTAATTCACATATCCCATCAAGTAAGTGTTCTTCCCCAAATGGTAAATTAGGGTTCATGTTTGATCATAATGATCAAGTGTTGATAATTTTATGATTAGCTAGTTAATTAGACCCTAAATTGAGATGATTATGTTATAGGAAGCAAGTAAGAAGAGGGGAAGCCATTGTTAGTGTGATTGAGCCTAAGGATTGAGGTAAGTACATTGGTTATAACATGGTTTGTTTAGCTTTATCATATATTGGTATGATAATGTTTCAGGTGTTAGTTTTATCATGTTTGTTTACATGATAATGTGAAGGATAGGATATAGGGTGCGTTAGCTAGTATGGATCCATCACTAGATTTAGTTAGTTAGTCGTTGGGCTAACTATGGTAAGAAGTTCAACCTTACGGGTTGATTGTGTGAAGTTCAACCTTATGGGTTGATTGTGTTAAGGTCGACTATGTCGGCGTGAGGTAAGTGCCCCTATATCGCTAGCTTAACTAGCAGTTAGACTAGTTATGGTTCAGTTATGATTTTATATCATATATTGTTAGTTTGATGTTATGATTTTATATCATACATTGTTAGCTTGTTATTACCATGTACTTACTAAGCGTTTCGCTTACGTGTTTAGTTGTGATGTTTTTCTTGATAGGTGTTGAAGGATCGAGTAAAGGTAAGGAGAAGGCGTAGTGTGATTAAGAAGTAGAAGACCATTCTCTTTTGGACCAAGCAAGTTGAAGTTGGAAGCCCCAAGTGTCTTTTGTGTTGTGGGTACACTTCTTTCATGTGGTCATTTTGTTATTCATGGTCTTGCGGTCAGATATGGTTCCTTGTCCATGTTTAGGTCAAGGGTCAAGTTTGTGTTTATGTCATGATGTCTTTTTGGTAATTGTCATGGTTATAGTCAAACTTTATAGGGGTGTTTGGCAAATAACCAAATTCACCCATTTTGGGAAGTTATGGGTCATGATATTGTACCAACACTCTTTCAATATATTAGAATTGTCAAGTTATGTATAAATCCAAAAGGATATGTAGTAGTTATGTGTTTTGTGTAAAAAGTGTGTTTTGGAAGTTAGTTTAAGAGGGTGTTTGGTATAAGCTAGTTTTTACCCATTTGGGGGTTTGAACGGGTCATGGATGGTTGAGACAAGTTTAGTATGTTAAAATATGTATGTTGGTCAAGTATGGTAGGTAAGGGAAGTGTTTTAAGTGAATTGGAGTGTAACGGGTCAAAATGGGTTCATGCATAACCCGTCAATTCCTAAAGAATAATTTTCAGTCTAGGATCCCCTTTTAGGTTCCAAGGTATGGACCTAAGTGTGGATCCTTGGTTTCAGTTTAGGATCCCCTTTTAGGTTCCAAGGTATGGACCTAAGTGTGGATCCTTGGTTTCAGTTTAGGATCCCCCTTTAGGTTCCAAAGTATGGACCTAAGTGTGGATCCTTAATTTCAGTCTAGGATCCACTTTTAGGTTCGAATTTGTGAACCTTAGTGTGGATCTGAAATGTACTCATCTTGGTTATGGAATTAGGATCTACTTTTAGGTTCCAAGATTTGGACCTAAATGTGGATCCAGTTTTTCCTCATCTTGGTTATGAGTTAAATGTTCATCTTGGTGATGAATGTGGCTTCTTATAAAGGGTCAATAGAGTAGCGGAATGTCAAGTCAAGTCAAGCGTTTCCCGTCAAATCCTAAAGTATAATCTCAGTCCTGGACCTTAGGTGGATCTTCCAGGATCTACTTTTAGGTCCCATAAATCTGAACCTTAGAGTGGATCTTTCAGGATCTACTTTTAGGTTCCACAATCTGAACCTTAGTGTGGGTCAGTTTCGGAATGTTACTTTTTGCGAAAAATTTTCACGTTTTTGGTCAAAGTGGTCAAGGGGCGTTACAGGGGGTGTGACTGGTTTTGTGTCAGTGAGAGTGGGAGGGAAGAGACGGGTCAAACCTTTGTTTGACCTGGGATATTATCTAAGGTGAATGGGCCGGGTTATAAGGTTTTGGCTTTGGGCTTGGGTTGGGTTTATGTAACTGGGTTGGGGTTTAGTAAATAGGTGGGTTGTATTTATGGGTTAAGGGTTTGGATTTTGGGGTATTGTTGTTTGATCCGGATTTTGGTTAAAGTTAATCATAGGGACCAAACTTATAAAATCTGAGAAGTTGAGGACTAAACCTGTAATTTATCCAAAGTTATCACAAGGGTAAATATTGCCAAGTTCCAATAGTACAAGGGTTTAAAATATGATTTGCCATTTTTAAAACACCCGGGGACTATTTCTGTCATTTTGCAAAGTTGAGGGACTAAACTTGTAATTTTCCAAAACTTTTGAGATTTTTCACCAAAGGACTAATTATGATAAATTATGATTTAAAAAGGACCTTTGATGACTTTTCCTGTTTTTAGAATAACCAGGGACTAGTTTTGACAACTTTTGAAAGTTGAGGGACTGAAACTGCCAATTATGCAAACTTTGTTCGTTTTTTATCTGTTTTTAAACATTTTGCATCTGAAACATTATAAAACAATTCTGGGATAATTTCAGTATTATGATGCATTTCTGAGTGTTTTTGGATGTTTTGGCAGCTCAGATTAGGTAAAAATGATGAGTATTTAGACACTCATCAATCCCCCACACTAAACTATTGCTAGTCCCTAGCAATATTTTATGAAAATTTAATGGATTTTAATCTCTTTACCAAAAGCCATTACTTCTGGAGTAGCCAAATGTTTCAGTTCAAGTAAGAACTTTGGTACACTGATAACCAAATGATTTTGAGCAAATCATCAGCTGTAAACGGGTTTGATTTGTCTTTACCAGAAGCCGTTTGCTTCTGGACTAGCCAACTCTTAGATAAATTATTAATATTATATTTGGTGAGCTGATTACTAATCATGGATTTTCACTGCCTTTACCACAAGCCATAACCTTGCGGGCAAGCCAACTCTTCACTTATGAAGATATGGTGAGTCGAATACCATACAATTTTGGGCAAATTGTAAGCCATCAACGGATTTGAGACATCTTTACCAAGAGCCGTTTGCTCTCGAATTAGCCAATCCTTTTGTGGGTTAGACATGGCGGACTGATAACCATTTATTGCGTTCTAAGTGAGGAAAATTTTTTTAAAATTTTGGCTAAAATGGGGGTATTAGATGGTACATTTGATCAAATTCGCGAGAATTCCCCCCCACACTTAGAACTGAATATTGCCCTCAATATTCAAAGAACCGGTTGTGAAACCAATACTTAGAACGTGAAAGGGAAATACTAATAGCCTTTTATTTCATATAGATATTTATTTTATTTTTATTTAATTTGCATTTAAGCCGTTAAGGCATGCAAATTCCCTCTTTGGGAATGCTTTTTTTTTTTTTTTTGAACATATTTACAACATGTGGGGCATCTCCCCCACACTAGGGTGAAACATGGGTGAAAACCCATATTTTGCTACTGTTTTTGATAACCGAGTCGCTAGCTTGACTCGACCCCGAATTCATTGGTTCATGGGGAAGCAAGTGGAAGAAACCATCTCCATCGGACTTTCATTCAAGATGTTTGGATAAACACTGAAGTACCTGAAAGTTCCACTCCGATGAGATATACACAGACAGACCCGGCTTACAAATGAAAAATGAAAATGCCGGGGTCAAAAACTTTGTTCTCATTCCCAAACGAGTGAAGAACAGGAGAAGTCACCTTATAGGTGAAGAAAAGAAAGAAAGTCATGATAAAAATCATGACTAACTCATCATCATTAGAAGGAGAATTCATGATTTCAGGATCATGAACCTCATCATTTAAGCTCAGCTGATCAAGACAATTCAAGGGTGGGAGGGATGGGATTGTGATATCAATCAAATTCTCAGTGTTGAGAATATTTCCCTCCGAGACATAAAGATTTTCATTGTCAAGATCAAGGTAAAAGTTATCATACTCCGGCGGAGATATGATATGAGTGAGTTCACTGGAGAACTCCTCAAAGGTGAATGAATCAATATCGGGGAGAGAATTATGAGAATGAGAAGTGGTATTGCCACTAATTTTCTCTCCCATCTGATCAAAACAGAAGGCTTCCATTTCCGGAATAGAATCATCGGAAAACAGGTCACTATCCTTTATGGGGATAGGAGATGAAATGGGTTTTTTATTGAAAGCCTCGATTTTAGAAATGAGAAGATTGACAGTCAATAATGTTGCTCGAAGAGCTTCATCTTTGATTTCAGTGTCAATTTCTTCATCATTCTCTTCTTCTAAGCTGACAGGCTCAGAAGGAAATTCTTCAACATAATCGATGTCCTCACAAAATAAAGAATCATCATTACTTGAAGTATAATCATCGTCAGAATTGGAAAACATCTCAACATGATCATGTGAAATGTCAAGAGAAGGCAAATCACACATATTATCAGAGATACCCTCGGACTTACTTGGGATTGGGACAAGGTTTTCAGCACTAGACTTTATGAATTCGTCCGATTCCTTTTCAGGAATAGTGCTAATATGCTCATCCCCCATAATAAGAGAGTCTTTGGGTTCCAAAGCTGGAAAGAACGATGGGATTGTAATAGACTGAGGGAGTTGAGAAATGATGCCACCTAAAGGAACAATACTCTCCTCGTCTTCCTCCTCATCAATATTGCTAGCATAAATGGCTTTTATTTGCTCGTCGGCTAGCAATTCTGCAATAGTCTTGTCTTCCTGCCTTTTCTGGACAGGTGTAATTGCAGCTGATGAATTTTCGCAACCTTCGCACATAGAATCATCATCATCGTCATCGTAGATGAAAGTTTGACGATATTTGGAATTCATTCTAGCTGTTTGTTCTTCTTCAGCTAGAAGCTCTCCAATAGTTTTCTGATGATGATCTTCTTGGCTATTTTTAACAGCCAAATCATTAAGTGTATCCATCATATTTTGAAGTTTTTGGATAACATTATCAATAGATTCTTCACGAGGAGATGGCTGAGGTTGAATCATTTGATTTTGTGGAGGTTGGTCATGACAAGAATAGTCATAATCGTCATAAGGGCCATGCTCATAGACAAGCGGGGTCTTTGTTTGACAATCAGATTCATAATGAGGACCACCACAGAATTCACAACAATAAATTTGCTGTGACTGATTCGGTGAATCATATGGAATTTGGTCATACCCGAAGTTTTGATTACATGGATTTTGTTCATAGACAAACGTATTTCCTGCTTGACAATCAAAACTTGGGTGAGGACCTCCACAATATTCACAAGGATCATTTGGCATATTTTGAAATGATGTATCATCTAAGTTTTGATAACACGGCTTTTGCCAAAATGAATCCTGAGAAGGGGTACTGAAATCGTTGTGAAAATCTGGATAATCAAGTGTGAATGGCTGATAAGTGCAAAAACATTGCTTACACTGTGAATCATCCCCCAACGGATTTTCACACATACAACAATTAAGCTGAGTGAGTGAAGATGGCTGGGGTTGTGGAGAGTGTTTGGAAAAAGAATCCAGAGGTGGGACAAGTAGTGTGCTCTGAGAGCTAGGAATTTCCACCACTTCCGTTATGGTCTCTGGTTCTTGCTCTTGATAAACGTGAAGAGTAGGCAAGTCGTTCTTTTTAGTCACCGTTTTAAGCTCTGCACGTTTTCTTGACAAACTTTTAACCGTAAATTGTGACAGGTCTGGATTAATTCTTGACTGTTTGCCATTAATAACATGCATCTTGGGCTGTGAAGGGCAGTCGGGAAAACTTTTGATGGAATTAATGATGCAATGAAGCTCTCTTTCACGGGCTACTTCACACCAATGACAAAATCCTTCTGGTGCATACTCTCCACACTTCTCACACTTACACTTGGAACAACGATTATTATCATCCAGCGGACCTTTACAATTACAACAGTGATGGTCTCGCGACGACATGAGAATTAAATATTAAGGAGGGTTTAAGAAGATAGAATCAAACGGATAGAGGGTAAAGGGATAAAGAATCAAAAAGGGTAAGAGGGTAAAGATGAATATTTTTGGGTTTTTGGTTTTTTTAATTTTTTTTTCAACAAGATCAAAGCACAACACAAGGAACTTAAACCTTAAATCAACCAGCGTACGGTAGCTCTCTAACTGAAAAACGCACAGAGTGGCGGAGAAGCAAAGGTGGGCAATTAATGCTCCTTAAAAACCCACTTCTTTCAGTCCGACAATTTAATGTCAGACTATCCTAGAACCTCCGTTAGAGTTTGTTTATCAATCAAAGGTGAGCCGAATTCGCAAGTGACACAAAGGCAAGTTTTAATCTTAGGTTTGGGAACTTATTATGGTCGTACCCCAGTTAGGTAGTACTCTGTCTTGATTTTCGATGGTAATATTTTATTATTGTTTATTATTAATCAAAGAAAACGGAAAATGTTTTTGGTGTTTTTATTTTTTATATGATAATAATAATAATAATATATATAGAAAAGAAAAGAAAAATATTTTTGTATTTTATATTGTTTTTGGGAAATAGGAACTTCTTGGGAGAAGGGTCTCAAATCACTAATCGCTAAAACTTACACAACTGTCGCAGCACACCTCCCCGGCAGCGGCGCCAAAATTTGATTCGTTCCGAACCGGCTATCTTTTATTTCTCTATCACACAAGTCAACCACTTGTGAATGGTCAACCGTAATAAATGATAAAAGACAAACAGTCTCAGGACGAATGCTCGTGTGTAGTGTGTGAAACCAGGCAAGTGATCACCCGGATCGTTTCCCAACGAGATGTGAATGGAAAACTGTGAAAAGCTAGGATTAGAGTGACAGATGATTTAGATTGATTTTGATTTTTGCTTTATTTAACAATTCTAAATAACAAATTAAAAACAGATATACACAGGAAAATTAAACGCGAATTAAAACTAAACCAAAACGCGTAACGGAAAAGCTAAAATGGGACAAAAACTGAAATTTATAAAATTTAAAACCTAAAAATGTAAAATAACTTAAAATTTATTTAAAAACTTAAATTATATTTTTTATATTTTTTATTTAATTATTATTAATTATTTATTATTTAATTATTTATTAAACTATTTAAATTTATAATAAATACTAAATGAACTAAGAAAAATCTAAAAATTTTTCTAAAAATATTACTAAGTAAATAGAAACTAAGAAAATTATAAAAATGAAAATTACTTAATTAAAATTTAAAAAGATAAATTCTATTAAATAGAAGCTATCACTATATTTCTATTTTTGATTTTTCTTAAAGCCTAAAAATATTTTTATATTTTTCCTAGATTACAAATGATAAAAGAAAATTATGAAAATTGGAATTATATTTTTCTGATTATTTTTCTATTTATTATGATTTAATTACTACTAGAAACTAATTAAAATGATTAAAAATATTAAATGACTTAGGAAAATTATGAAAAATTACAGATAATTCTAAAATAATATTAGAAAGCTAGGAAAAATAAAAGTGGAAGCTGGCTAAGCCTAGAAAGCAGTTTTGGGCTAATAAGCAGTTAACTAATAAGCCCAAAATAAGCTAATAAGCAGGAAAATTGACCAAATGATCAGGACTAGCTTAAAAAACTATAAGAAGTATGAAACAACTTAAATATACTAATAAGCTCAAAGAAATAAGCAGATTAAGCACTTGGTCAGCTGTGGAACTATGCAAAAAAACTCAGCAGAATCCCCCAACTTGCAGATTGATTAAGAGCTTCTAAATAAGCAGGAAAGTGAAACTTAAGTGGGGCAAAACCTAGGTAGCACTACTGGGTGTCTAAAAATCATAAAAGCCCCATCATACAACACCCAATTGAGGTCCAATTGGACCCAAGATCAGCAACCTCAGCTGCTTAGTCTGCTGTATACCCTGCACAGGGCATAATTGCCCAATTTCAAGCCTAGGATTGAGGGCTTATAAGGGGTTCTAAAAATCTTGATAAAAATTCTATTTGAAGTTAAGCTAGGTGAGACTAATAATCCAGAAGAACAGCTTCTAATAGCTTATGATGATGATATGAAAAATTAATGAAAATCTATAAAAAACCACAAAAATCTGTTTATTAAAACTGTGTATGCAGTTTTGCTAGAAACTTGTGCTAGGCTATGTGTGACTTAACAAGGACTTGGGTGATGACAATATGGTCCAAATGAAGGTTAGAAATGGCAAGGTTGATGCTCAAATCAGCTTGTAGCTTATAATAGCTTATTTGGCTGTTTTGAGTTCCAAAATTTCCACAAACTGAGTAAAACTTTATAATTGACTGAACTGGCTATCTAGAACTTGGATACAGCTTAAATGGACTTAATAAAGCTTGTTTGAACTTGGCTTAAGTGCAAATGTACAGTGATTATGGGTTTTTACCCCGATTGACCACTGAACCAAACACCCCCTTGGAGGGTCTGTTTTGGTTTTTCCAACTGAAACAGGTAATTAAGCTAGGTTTTCTTTACAAACTATATTTAACTAACTTATTTAAGTTCTTTTTAGTATTTATTAACTGGAAATAAGTTGAAATAAGCAGTTTCCTATATTATGTATATTTTGATCTTTTTAAGTGAACTTTGAATAAAATGAACTATGAGCTGATATAAACTGAAGTAATTGATAACAGATAGCTACAAACTAATAAGAAACTTGAAATTACAATTATAAGCTAGCTTTAAGCAATTGTACAGTAATAATGATTTTTAAGCTTAAAAACTCAAAAGCTTACAACTGAATAGAGGGCTATAGGGATAGCAAGATTAGAACAGAACCAATCTAGCTTGTTCACACAAGCTAGAAATACCAGAAAAATCTTTCCTTAATAGCTTATACCCAGAAATAGCTTTTTAGAGCTTATGTTGACTTTTTGGTTGACTTTCTTAGAACAGAACTATGTAATCTATATAAGCTTACCACAAGCTAAGATAAGCTTGTATAAGCTTATATTAAGGGTGTGGAGTGATTTGTGATTGATTCAAACTACTATGGAACCTAATTCGAATCAACAGAGAAATTGCAAACTTGAAATCTTATTAAAATTTGGAATGATTACAATACATAAGTTACATATGACTTGAAACAAACTGCATTACAACTGAAAACATTACATGAAATTGAAATAACATTTAAACTACCTTCTACACTAATTTTGGTCCTAATCTACTGACACTTATTTTCTTGGTCTTCTCATCCTTTTATAGCACTCTCACATGAATCCTTGATGAATTCCGAACACATCCCCACCATTTAATTAAATTGAAATCATCTTGTTCGTTAATTGGTGTTTTGGCGGGAAAAATGACATGTGGGATTTTTGGCAGACCTAGTGGTGGTGAGGAAGCATTAAATGAGTTTGGAAGTGTTAGGTAGTGTGTTTGGAGGGGGAATGAGGTGGGGAGACAGCTGTGGAAAATGGTGAGGTGGGGGGTGTGACTGGTTTTGTGTCAGTGAGAGTGGGAGGGAAGAGACGGGTCAAACCTTTGTTTGACCTGGGATATTATCTAAGGTGAATGGGCCGGGTTATAAGGTTTTGGCTTTGGGCTTGGGTTGGGTTTATGTAACTGGGTTGGGGTTTAGTAAATAGGTGGGTTGTATTTATGGGTTAAGGGTTTGGATTTTGGGGTATTGTTGTTTGATCCGGATTTTGGTTAAAGTTAATCATAGGGACCAAACTTATAAAATCTGAGAAGTTGAGGACTAAACCTGTAATTTATCCAAAGTTATCACAAGGGTAAATATTGCCAAGTTCCAATAGTACAAGGGTTTAAAATATGATTTGCCATTTTTAAAACACCCGGGGACTATTTCTGTCATTTTGCAAAGTTGAGGGACTAAACTTGTAATTTTCCTAAACTTTTGAGATTTTTCACCAAAGGACTAATTATGATAAATTATGATTTAAAAAGGACCTTTGATGACTTTTCCTGTTTTTAGAATAACCAGGGACTAGTTTTGACAACTTTTGAAAGTTGAGGGACTGAAACTGCCAATTATGCAAACTTTGTTCGTTTTTTATCTGTTTTTAAACATTTTGCATCTGAAACATATAAAACACAATTCTGGGATAATTTCAGTATTATGATGCATTTCTGAGTGTTTTTGGATGTTTTGGCAGCTCAGATTAGGTAAAAATGATGAGTATTTAGACACTCATCAATCCCCCACACTAAACTATTGCTAGTCCCTAGCAATCTTTTATGAAAATTTAATGGATTTTAATCTCTTTACCAAAAGCCATTACTTCTGGAGTAGCCAAATGTTTCAGTTCAAGTAAGAACTTTGGTACACTGATAACCAAATGATTTTGAGCAAATCATCAGCTGTAAACGGGTTTGATTTGTCTTTACCAGAAGTCGTTTGCTTCTGGACTAGCCAACTCTTAGATAAATTATTAATATTATATTTGGTGAGCTGATTACCAATCATGGATTTTCACTGCCTTTACCACAAGCCATAACCTTGCGGGCTAGCCAACTCTTCACTTATGAAGATATGGTGAGTCGAATACCATACAATTTTGGGCAAATTGTAAGCCATCAACGGATTTGAGACATCTTTACCAAGAGCCGTTTGCTCTCGGATTAGCCAATCCTTTTGTGGGTTAGACATGGCGGACTGATAACCATTTATTGCGTTCTAAGTGAGGAAAATTTTTTTAAAATTTTGGCTAAAATGGGGGTATTAGATGGTACATTTGATCAAATTCGCGAGAATTCCCCCCCACACTTAGAACTGAATATTGCCCTCAATATTCACAGAACCGGCTGTGAAACCAATACTTAGAACGTGAAAGGGAAATACTAATAGCCTTTTATTTCATATAGTTATTTATTTTATTTTTATTTAATTTGCATTTAAGCCGTTAAGGCATGCAAATTCCCTCTTTGGGAATGCTTTTTTTTTTTTTTTTTTTTTTGAACATATTTACAACATGTGGGGCATCTCCCCCACACTAGGGTGAAACATGGGTGAAAACCCATATTTTGCTACTGTTTTTGATAACCGAGTCGCTAGCTTGACTCGACCCCGAATTCATTGGTTCATGGGGAAGCAAGTGGAAGAAACCATCTCCATCGGACTTTCATTCAAGATGTTTGGATAAACACTGAAGTACCTGAAAGTTCCACTCCGATGAGATATACACAGACAGACCCGGCTTACAAATGAAAAATGAAAATGCCGGGGTCAAAAACTTTGTTCTCATTCCCAAACGAGTGAAGAACAGGAGAAGTCACCTTATAGGTGAAGAAAAGAAAGAAAGTCATGATAAAAATCATGACTAACTCATCATCATTAGAAGGAGAATTCATGATTTCAGGATCATGAACCTCATCATTTAAGCTCAGCTGATCAAGACAATTCAAGGGTGGGAGGGATGGGATTGTGATATCAATCAAATTCTCAGTGTTGAGAATATTTCCCTCCGAGACATAAAGATTTTCATTGTCAAGATCAAGGTAAAAGTTATCATACTCCGGCGGAGATATGATATGAGTGAGTTCACTGGAGAACTCCTCAAAGGTGAATGAATCAATATCGGGGAGAGAATTATGAGAATGAGAAGTGGTATTGCCACTAATTTTCTCTCCCATCTGATCAAAACAGAAGGCTTCCATTTCCGGAATAGAATCATCGGAAAACAGGTCACTATCCTTTATGGGGATAGGAGATGAAATGGGTTTTTTATTGAAAGCCTCGATTTTAGAAATGAGAAGATTGACAGTCAATAATGTTGCTCGAAGAGCTTCATCTTTGATTTCAGTGTCAATTTCTTCATCATTCTCTTCTTCTAAGCTGACAGGCTCAGAAGGAAATTCTTCAACATAATCGATGTCCTCACAAAATAAAGAATCATCATTACTTGAAGTATAATCATCGTCAGAATTGGAAAACATCTCAACATGATCATGTGAAATGTCAAGAGAAGGCAAATCACACATATTATCAGAGATACCCTCGGACTTACTTGGGATTGGGACAAGGTTTTCAGCACTAGACTTTATGAATTCGTCCGATTCCTTTTCAGGAATAGTGCTAATATGCTCATCCCCCATAATAAGAGAGTCTTTGGGTTCCAAAGCTGGAAAGAACGATGGGATTGTAATAGACTGAGGGAGTTGAGAAATGATGCCACCCAAAGGAACAATACTCTCCTCGTCTTCCTCCTCATCAATATTGCTAGCATAAATGGCTTTTATTTGCTCGTCGGCTAGCAATTCTGCAATAGTCTTGTCTTCCTGCCTTTTCTGGACAGGTGTAATTGCAGCTGATGAATTTTCGCAACCTTCGCACATAGAATCATCATCATCGTCATCGTAGATGAAAGTTTGACGATATTTGGAATTCATTCTAGCTGTTTGTTCTTCTTCAGCTAGAAGCTCTCCAATAGTTTTCTGATGATGATCTTCTTGGCTATTTTTAACAGCCAAATCATTAATTGTATCCATCATATTTTGAAGTTTTTGGATAACATTATCAATAGATTCTTCACGAGGAGATGGCTGAGGTTGAATCATTTGATTTTGTGGAGGTTGGTCATGACAAGAATAGTCATAATCGTCATAAGGGCCATGCTCATAGACAAGCGGGGTCCTTGTTTGACAATCAGATTCATAATGAGGACCACCACAGAATTCACAACAATAAATTTGCTGTGACTGATTCGGTGAATCATATGGAATTTGGTCATACCCGAAGTTTTGATTACATGGATTTTGTTCATAGACAAACGTATTTCCTGCTTGACAATCAAAACTTGGGTGAGGACCTCCACAATATTCACAAGGATCATTTGGCATATTTTGAAATGATGTATCATCTAAGTTTTGATAACACGGCTTTTGCCAAAATGAATCCTGAGAAGGGGTACTGAAATCGTTGTGAAAATCTGGATAATCAAGTGTGAATGGCTGATAAGTGCAAAAACATTGCTTACACTGTGAATCATCCCCCAACGGATTTTCACACATACAACAATTAAGTTGAGTGAGTGAAGATGGCTGGGGTTGTGGAGAGTGTTTGGAAAAAGAATCCAGAGGTGGGACAAGTAGTGTGCTCTGAGAGCTAGGAATTTCCACCACTTCCGTTATGGTCTCTGGTTCTTGCTCTTGATAAACGTGAAGAGTAGGCAAGTCGTTCTTTTTAGTCACCGTTTTAAGCTCTGCACGTTTTCTTGACAAACTTTTAACCGTAAATTGTGACAGGTCTGGATTAATTCTTGACTGTTTGCCATTAATAACATGCATCTTGGGCTGTGAAGGGCAGTCGGGAAAACTTTTTATGGAATTAATGATGCAATGAAGCTCTCTTTCACGGGCTACTTCACACCAATGACAAAATCCTTCTGGTGCATACTCTCCACACTTCTCACACTTACACTTGGAACAACGATTATTATCATCCAGCGGACCTTTACAATTACAACAGTGATGGTCTCGCGACGACATGAGAATTAAATATTAAGGAGGGTTTAAGAAGATAGAATCAAACGGATAGAGGGTAAAGGGATAAAGAATCAAAAAGGGTAAGAGGGTAAAGATGAATATTTTTGGGTTTTTGGTTTTTTTAATTTTTTTTTCAACAAGATCAAAGCACAACACAAGGAACTTAAACCTTAAATCAACCAGCGTACGGTAGCTCTCTATCTGAAAAACGCACAGAGTGGCGGAGAAGCAAAGGTGGGCAATTAATGCTCCTTAAAAACCCACTTCTTTCAGTCCGACAATTTAATGTCAGACTATCCTAGAACCTCCGTTAGAGTTTGTTTATCAATCAAAGGTGAGCCGAATTCGCAAGTGACACAAAGGCAAGTTTTAATCTTAGGTTTGGGAACTTATTATGGTCGTACCCCCAGTTAGGTAGTACTCTGTCTTGATTTTCGATGGTAATATTTTATTATTGTTTATTATTAATCAAAGAAAACGGAAAATGTTTTTGGTGTTTTTATTTTTTATATGATAATAATAATAATAATATATATAGAAAAGAAAAGAAAAATATTTTTGTATTTTATATTGTTTTTGGGAAATAGGAACTTCTTGGGAGAAGGGTCTCAAATCACTAATCGCTAAAACTTACACAACTGTCGCAGCACACCTCCCCGGCAGCGGCGCCAAAATTTGATTCGTTCCGAACCGGCTATCTTTTATTTCTCTATCACACAAGTCAACCACTTGTGAATGGTCAACCGTAATAAATGATAAAAGACAAACAGTCTCAGGACGAATGCTCGTGTGTAGTGTGTGAAACCAGGCAAGTGATCACCCGGATCGTTTCCCAACGAGATGTGAATGGAAAACTGTGAAAAGCTAGGATTAGAGTGACAGATGATTTAGATTGATTTTGATTTTTGCTTTATTTAACAATTCTAAATAACAAATTAAAAACAGATATACACAGGAAAATTAAACGCGAATTAAAACTAAACCAAAACGCGTAACGGAAAAGCTAAAATGGGACAAAAACTGAAATTTATAAAATTTAAAACCTAAAAATGTAAAATAACTTAAAATTTATTTAAAAACTTAAATTATATTTTTTATATTTTTTTATTTAATTATTATTAATTATTTATTATTTAATTATTTATTAAACTATTTAAATTTATAATAAATACTAAATGAACTAAGAAAAATCTAAAACTTTTTCTAAAATATATTACTAAGTAAATAGAAACTAAGAAAATTATAAAAATGAAAATTACTTAATTAAAATTTAAAAAGATAAATTCTATTAATAGAAGCTATCACTATATTTCTATTTTTGATTTTTCTTAAAGCCTAAAAATATTTTTATATTTTTCCTAGATTAAGAATGATAAAAGAAAATTATGAAAATTGGAATTATATTTTTCTGATTATTTTTCTATTTATTATGATTTAATTACTACTAGAAACTAATTAAAATGATTAAAAATATTAAATGACTTAGGAAAATTATGAAAAATTACAGATAATTCTAAAATAATATTAGAAAGCTAGGAAAAATAAAAGTGGAAGCTGGCTAAGCCTAGAAAGCAGTTTTGGGCTAATAAGCAGTTAACTAATAAGCCCAAAATAAGCTAATAAGCAGGAAAATTGACCAAATGATCAGGACTAGCTTAAACAGCTATAAGAAGCATGAAACAACTTAAATATACTAATAAGCTCAAAGAAATAAGCAGATTAAGCACTTGGTCAGCTGTGGAACTATGCAAAAAAACTCAGCAGAATCCCCCAACTTGCAGATTGATTAAGAGCTTCTAAATAAGCAGGAAAGTGAAACTTAAGTGGGGCAAAACCTAGGTAGCACTACTGGGTGTCTAAAAATCATAAAAGCCCCATCATACAACACCCAATTGAGGTCCAATTGGACCCAAGATCAGCAACCTCAGCTGCTTAGTCTGCTGTATACCTTGCACAGGGCATAATTGCCCAATTTCAAGCCTAGGATTGAGGGCTTATACGGGGTTCTAAAAATCTTGATAAAAATTCTATTTGAAGTTAAGCTAGGTGAGACTAATAATCCAGAAGAACAGCTTCTAATAGCTTATGATGATGATATGAAAAATTAATGAAAATCTATAAAAAGCCACAAAAATCTGTTTATTAAAACTGTGTATGCAGTTTTGCTAGAAACTTGTGCTAGGCTATGTGTGACTTAACAAGGACTTGGGTGATGACAATATGGTCCAAATGAAGGTTAGAAATGGCAAGGTTGATGCTCAAATCAGCTTGTAGCTTATAATAGCTTATTTGGCTGTTTTGAGTTCCAAAATTTCCACAAACTGAGTAAAACTTGATAATTGACTGAACTGGCTATCTAGAACTTGGATACAGCTTAAATGGACTTAATAAAGCTTGTTTGAACTTGGCTTAAGTGCAAATGTACAGTGATTATGGGTTTTTACCCCGATTGACCACTGAACCAAACACCCCCTTGGAGGGTCTGTTTTGGTTTTTCCAACTGAAACAGGTAATTAAGCTAGGTTTTCTTTACAAACTATATTTAACTAACTTATTTAAGTTCTTTTTAGTATTTATTAACTGGAAATAAGTTGAAATAAGCAGTTTCCTATATTATGTATATTTTGATCTTTTTAAGTGAACTTTGAATAAAATGAACTATGAGCTGATATAAACTGAAGTAATTGATAACAGATAGCTACAAACTAATAAGAAACTTGAAATTACAATTATAAGCTAGCTTTAAGCAATTGTACAGTAATAATGATTTTTAAGCTTAAAAACTCAAAAGCTTACAACTGAATAGAGGGCTATAGGGATAGCAAGATTAGAACAGAACCAATCTAGCTTGTTCACACAAGCTAGAAATACCAGAAAAACCCTTCCTTAATAGCTTATACCCAGAAATAGCTTTTTAGAGCTTATGTTGACTTTTTGGTTGACTTTCTTGGAACAGAACTATGTAATCTATATAAGCTTACCACAAGCTAAGATAAGCTTGTATAAGCTTATATTAAGGGTGTGGAGTGATTTGTGATTGATTCAAACTACTATGGAACCTAATTCGAATCAACAGAGAAATTGCAAACTTGAAATCTTATTAAAATTTGGAATGATTATAATACATAAGTTACATATGACTTGAAACAAACTGCATTACAACTGAAAACATTACATGAAATTGAAATAACATTTAAACTACCTTCTACACTAATTTTTGGTCCTAATCTACTGACACTTATTTTCTTGGTCTTCTCATCCTTTTATAGCACTCTCACATGAATCCTTGATGAATTCCGAACACATCCCCACCATTTAATTAAATTGAAATCATCTTGTTCGTTAATTGGTGTTTTGGCAGGAAAAATGACATGTGGGATTTTTGGCAGACCTAGTGGTGGTGAGGAAGCATTAAATGAGTTTGGAAGTGTTAGGTAGTGTGTTTGGAGGGGGAATGAGGTGGGGAGACAACTGTGGAAAATGGTGAGGTGGGGGGTGTGACTGGTTTTGTGTCAGTGAGAGTGGGAGGGAAGAGACGGGTCAAACCTTTGTTTGACCTGGGATATTATCTAAGGTGAATGGGCCGGGTTATAAGGTTTTGGCTTTGGGCTTGGGTTGGATTTATGTAACTGGGTTGGGGTTTAGTAAATAGGTGGGTTGTATTTATGGGTTAAGGGTTTGGATTTTGGGGTATTGTTGTTTGATCCGGATTTTGGTTAAAGTTAATCATAGGGACCAAACTTGTAAAATCTGAAAAGTTGAGGACTAAACCTGTAATTTATCCAAAGTTATCACAAGGGTAAATATTGCCAAGTTCCAATAGTACAAGGGTTTAAAATATGATTTGCCATTTTTAAAACACCCGGGGACTATTTCTGTCATTTTGCAAAGTTGAGGGACTAAACTTGTAATTTTCCAAAACTTTTGAGATTTTTCACCAAAGGACTAATTATGATAAATTATGATTTAAAAAGGACCTTTGATGACTTTTCCTGTTTTTAGAATAACCAGGGACTAGTTTTGACAACTTTTGAAAGTTGAGGGACTGAAACTGCCAATTATGCAAACTTTGTTCGTTTTTTATCTGTTTTTAAACATTTTGCCTCTGAAACATATAAAACACAATTCTGGGATAATTTCAGTATTATGATGCATTTCTGAGTGTTTTTGGATGTTTTGGCAGCTCAGATTAGGTAAAAATGATGAGTATTTAGACACTCATCATGGCAAACTCACCGTAAAATCAAACGACGGTAAAAGCGATAGGTAAAGGAGATGTGTCACACTCCGGTTTATAGACCGAATCATCAAATCAATCTATACCGAATGATCAAGCAAGTCAAGCTGTGAATTCATAAAGTAAGGATGCAAAAAAGTGACATCAGTCACGAACAACCATATATAGCGACCTCCTTCACACCAGAAGAGGTTCCGGCATGCTGGATCGCAAGGATTCCAACGACGCTCAAAAATAAAAAATAAAATATATATTCATGAGGCCACTTAACGAAAGACGAGCAAGACCACCAAACTTCCAAAGGTAGGGATATTGTGCGGCATCCTAAATACTTCAAACAAGATAGGTCAACCTAAAAAACACCTCGTCATCAATCACACATATAAACAAGATATTTATACAGACAATGTAAGCAAGAATTATTTCAGTAAGTCTAAGAACAACGCCTTCAAATCGTCACAAACAAATTATTACACGACATCTATCCACAACAATTATTGTCATTACATTCATCCGAAAGAAGAAACAAATAAAACAATCAAGAGTCTTCACCCGCAACATTCTCAACAAGGGAGGAACCTTCGCTCGGATTGCGCTTCGCCCCGGAAGACTCTCCGACCTTCTGAGGCGGAGCTGCTGCTACAGACTTCGGCTTGGGAGCACTAACGACAGGCAGGAGATTCATGAGGTCACCCAATGGCATCCGGTACGAATCGGCAAGCTTCTGAATATACGGGTACTGGGCGTCAAATAACTTCACATACTCTGCCTGCCAGATGCGGGGAGCCTCTATGTTAAGCTTGTCAAATTTACCCAGAAGTCGTTCATGGTCATCTTTCTTTCGTTCGTAGGCAAGACCATCCAGGAACCCTGCGGTGTACGCTAAACTGTAAACCCATCCCATCTTTTCCTTGTACTCAGAGCTACGAAACAACCGTTGACAAGCAGTCGGAAGAAGATCCTTCACAACATTTTGACGCTCCATCTCCAGTCGTCCAACCTCAGCAAGCAGATCCCTATTTGCCCCCTCTACCTTCCCCAAGACTTCATTCTTCTTCCCCATCTCTTGCTCCAACCTCTTAAGACCCTCAGCGTGAGACTCAACTGTTATTTTCCAGTTATCTCTCTCTCTCTCTCTCTCCATCTCAGCCAGCCGAACAGCCAAACCCTCCTCTCGCTCTGACATACCGGCTCTCACATCAGCCAACTCTTGTTTGAGAGCATCAAACTCTTCAACCAACCGCACATATCTGCCATGCTCCGCCCCGTGTTCCACTATGCTGTCGTTATAGGTCCTGTCCAACTCCTTGTGCTCACCAAGCAATTGATTGAAGCGGCGAAGTAGCTCAGCCTGCATAGCTATCCCACCTCCGGCCTGTTCATACGACCGATGAACCAGCTGGTTATCGGTCAATCCTTCTAATGCAATCTTTTCAACCGGAGGTGTCAGATGTGCCAGCAACTCCAAGCAAGCCCTATAGGAATCCAACCGGACATGGTTGGGAAGAGACCAGCCAGGAGCAAAAATTTCTCCCTCAAAAGAACCCTCATCTGCGACAACATTAAAGTTACTCAACAAAAACAAGACCATAACACGCGGTATCGCAAGGCGAGTTTACTTTACCTTCTCCGGCCGACGGATGTACCGTGGAAGGTGGCGGGGAATGCATGGAATGATCCGAATGATCTGCAAAACCAACGAGAAGACATAAACACAACACATATATACAAAAGAAGGGGGAGAGGTAACATCCGAAGAACATTCTTTACCATCAGAAGAAGATGGCTGATTTCCCGTATGAGTTTCCCGAGAAGGTTGCCCTTCAAGATTGGTCTCAGCAGTGTGCTCATGCTCGGGTTCCTCACCTTCGACCTGCTCCTCCGGCCCTTCTCCTCCCCCCTGGTTCCCTGCAATGTTGGCAACCACTTGCGGTTCAATGTGACGAAGGGGGGAGACATCAAGAGTTCGGTCCGACGGCTCATCGTCATCCCTTCGTTTGGTTTTCTTCTTCTTACGAGACGTCGTGGTCTCCGATGGCCCCTCAGCGTTCCTTTTCTTCCCCTCAACCTCAGCTTCCAGCTTTTTTCTCTCTTTCTCCTCTCTAGCAGTCAGCATATTCAAATCCGCCTTCTCAACTACCTTCTGTAAAGGAGTGGTCTCGGGAACGGCACTCCCTGGTGCCAAAGGCTCGGTTGTCCTCACCGGCCTCTCGCTCCCCTCCTCAAAAGGATCTCCCCTGCCAACCTCCACATCAATCTCCACCGGGAGCTCCAGATACTCTGTCATGGAAAGAACTACAAAAAAAAAAAAAAAAAAAAAAAAAAAAAAAAAAAAAAAAAAAAAAAAAAAAAAACAACAAAACAACTCAAGATCAAACCAAGAAACAAGCAGCTCCTACGAACGATGACTAAAGAAATCTACATTACCATGCCCATCGGCATCCTTTAAAACGCCCTTGTATCCGGGATACTCGAAAACTCTACCAAGCCCCACCATCCATAAAATAGCATCCGAAGGCTTCCTCAAGAAAATAACCTTCTCCGCAACCCTCTCAGCATCCCTCTCAGAATAAACCCTAAGAAAATCATCGGTAACTTTAGAGTCCCTATGCCTCCACGGCATGCCATGCGGTATCGCCCTCCGATCTATTAAAAAGAAATGACCCTTCTAGTTCTTCAGCCCGGTCAACACCTCCTTGAAACATTTTAGGGCCTTCGCTCCCGCCCGGCTCTCAAAAGAAAACCAGTGCCCCTGCTTGCACAGCCTATAAAAAACCCTGAAGAGGGGAACAGTCGGCACCACATCCAGACTATAGCATCGGATCTCAAACATGGTTACCCTATTCAAGCCTATCGGAACCAAGTGAGAAATGTGTACCCGAAAGTATCCTATCACCGCTAGCAAAAATGTCGAGAAAGGAATTCTGACACCCCCCGTCCTCAGTTGATGAACATAAACACCAATCTTATTCTCCGGCAACATATCCATGGTCATGCCCACCGGAGGAAGCATCGGATGTAAATCTAAAGGAACGCCGAACTCCTCAACCACACGGTCCAGCTCACCTTGCGTCAACTTGGAAGTATGTACATGCATGTCAAACTTAGGCGCTATCCTACTGGGTTGAGGCCCAAGTCTACTTACCAATGGGAAATCCCCCTGTTCACTCATCTCAGCGGCCATATCTAAAAGGATGCCGACGGAACAAGTACTAAAGATAATTACAAAAAATAAGGTAACGCACCTCTCGGAACTTCTCAACGGTTGAGCAAATCGTGCAAAATGTATAAACACCGAAGATAAGGTAAGAAAATACACAGTTAAGAGAAAAACACTCATAAGAGCTTTCCTATATATATATAGAGAAAGACATAGAAACAAGCGACAGCGTCACGTCAGCCTGCCACTCACTGACGTGGCAAAATATAGAACGTTAGATATTCATAATCAGCATACGCGTGGCACGCCGATATTGACACTCGAATGAATACTACTTTGCTCGGCCCATGGGCCTGCAATTAAATTAGCCCATCAAGGCTTGACGAGCCTTTCAACCACCGACCCAATATTTATGTAATCCGTACATAAGGTTTTTTCCCCCTGGAGTTATGTATTGTCCCGGAGTAAACGTGCAAACAAAATATGGACGAGGACGTGGAAATAAAAGACATATCCGAAGAATACAAAAGGAGAAATCGCAAGATATTCGTCAAGTATTACATTACTAGTCTTCTACTAGTAATACAATACTAGGGGGGGGGACATGTTGGTGTATGTGTCCGGATGAAGACATGCCGGACCGATACTGTTCCAAGAAGCCAAAAAGCATAGATATGTTATTTAAGTATTGCACCATCAGTCTTCAACCGATGCTACAATACTGGGGGGGACATGTTGGTGTATGTGCCCGGACGCCATGCTCGTCCGGACCATACCTGTATCCGGACGTCATGTTTCGTCCGGACTGACATCTCACCTTCGGATACACCTACGGAGCGGACCGCCGCCATCTACAGTAAACAGTCTCATCAGCCACTGACATCCCAGATTTCCCGGGATTGTGTCTCCCACGTGGCCTGACACCTACTTTATAGGTCAGACATAGGTCAACTCGCTTGGTCCCAAGGTAAACAGGTACAGTAGGTGTGGGTAGTATAAATACCCACACTTCATTTATGATATGCATTCAATTTAACACCTACCACTTGTACTCTGACATCAGTGTTCATACCATAACCGCTCGATACTCATTCTCACGCCGGAGGTTGGTCCTGGGATAAAACCCGGGGCGAGCCTAACGCGTGTTCTTCTTGTGTGTAGGAGTGAACAAGGTCCGAAGGAGCCCATCCGAAGGGCAAAGCATAGTCCATAAAATTACACCCTTTTATGTTGAAATCAAATTGGAGTACAATTCTACATATCATTTTGATTTTATTTCTTATGAGCAAATCGACAAATCTTTGTTGGTGGATGTGGGGTTCAATAAATGGGTATCAAATAGCGTGTCTGGAATTTCATTTTCGTATCAAACATCCATGGTGATGAAAAATCGATTCGGGTTCGAAGCCAAATTGGGTTTAGATTAGATTTGATAATATGATATGAATTTTTTTTGTTTTAGTGTTTATATGAACTCAAGATTTGTTGACTGTTATTATGGACTAAAAAATGGTTTAACAATGACGGAACAAGTATCGAAGATGGATGGTTGGTGGCCGGATATGAGTTTGGAAAGGTAGAAGATGAATATGAAGAAGTATTTTCGTCCATGTTTAGCACTTAGGTACAAAATTTGAACTTATGTGTAGCATACCGGTATTTAAATGAACATGTTTAGCACTTAGAGCATCTCAAATGCAAGATGTAATACATAGTTCAATACATTGTCACTAGAGATGCAAACACAAACCGGTTTTTTTTAACCGGCTCAAAAAACCGTAACCGGTTTTTAAAAAAACCGATTTTTTTTAACCAGACCGGTTTTTTTTTAACTGAACCGGTTAGACCGGTTTTCGATTTTATAAGTGGACCGGTTTTATATCCGGTTTTAACCCGTTTTTTCAAATAACCGGTTTTAACTTTTTTTTTTTTTTTTTTTTTTTTTTTTTTTTTTTTTTTTTTTTTTTTTTTTTTGCAAGAGAGGCCCAACCTTTTCAACATTGATATCACATTCACATGTTTCCATTGATGGTTTTGCAGCTTTATACAATGACTTTTCCTTGTCAGTGCTTCGCATCACGTAAGTTATCAATTAAATGTGGTGATATAGTACTTTTCCTGGTCTTTTCTAAGACCGGTAAATTATCAATTAAATGTGGTGATATAGTACTTTTCCTTGTCTTTTCTAAGACCGGATGGCAAGGGATGGTGAAGCCATCACCTTTCACCATCTTCACGCTTGAACTCCTTGCCTCTCACCCACGCATGAAACCTTCACCATGCACAACTCCCAAGTCAATTTGTGGTGAAACCTTCACCATAATATTACCGATGTTTAATTCTTTTTTATTTTGTGTGTGAGTGTGTGTGGGGTATTTAGTGGGGTATATTTGTATAAAGTGAGTATTTTAATGAAAGGTGAAGATGGTGTTGCCTTGCCCACTAAATGGTGAAGTGAGGTGAAGGGGAGTGAGAGGAGAGAGAAAGCTGACGTGGCGCTTATGTGTATGGTGAAAAAACACTTCCCTTGCCATCCAGCCTAATGGTTTTGCAGGTTTAGACAATGACTTTTCCATTGATGGGATATCCCATGGCACGCTTCTGACTTACAAGTACTATATCCCATGGCACGTTTAATTTATCATACATACGGCATACTTACGAGTCGTACCACAGGAATTAAATTTAATTGTGAGCACAAACAGGACTAAATTTAAGTGTGAGCTTGGAATTAAATCCCATGGCTATGACCTACCACGACCTACCACAGGAATTAAATTTCTAGCTGTTTTTTTTTTTTTTTTTTTTTTTTTTTTTTTTAACTATCCTTGTAAAATTAAATTTCTCTAATAAAACGGTAATATGAACGTTTCTAGCCGTTTTTTTTATATATATATATTTTTTATGTTTTTTTGATGATTTTAAGCCATGAATTGGTAGTATAAATACATGTAATGAGCTGTGGTTGAAAACACATACAAAACACTCTCATATCTCTCTTTAATCCCTCTAATCTTTATATATTTACTCTAATCTCTCTAATCCCTCTATAATAGAAAACTCACAATCACAACAAGCTTCCACTGCTCCCTCCGTTTCTACTAGCAATGCACGAAAAGTTTACACAAATGAAGATGTTGTGAAAATTAAACCAACTAACCGAAAAGGTGATGTTTGGTCTAATTACGATTTGTGTATTATGATTGATAATTTGGAAAGAGCGCGTTGCAAGAAATGTGGGAAATTTTATAACCCCACGTCTAACACTACAATTAGGACTCATATGAACGGTTGTAATGCGGTCCAAAATGATACGTCACAAGGTACTATTGGTGCGGATGGTCAAGTTTTTATATATGATAAAGATTCGCTTCGACTTGATTTTACTAAGTTTGTCATTCAACAAGCGCTTCCATTCAACCACTTCGACAACGTCAAGCTTACGGAGATCATCAAAATGAGGCTACAACCGCGGTATCAACATGTAAGTCGTACTACTCTTAGAAGTGATGCTTTTAAATTATGGAAAACGGCTAAAAAAGATATTATTGATTGTTTTCGTGAATATAAATATGGTGTTTCTATAACTACGGATACTTGGACCGCACCACATGGTACGGCAAATTCTTATCTCGCCGTTACGGCTCATTGGTTTAATCCCGAATCTTGGTTATTAATGAAACGGACAATTGTTTTTAAACTATTTGGTTATCCTCATACGGGATCTAATTTAAGAAAATTTTTACATAACACTTTAATTGAATATAATTTAGATGATAAAGTTTTTACGATTTCATTAGATAATGCATCCAATAATACTAGAGCTATGAAATTCTTAAAATTACGTATAAAACCAGTTTTAGATGGTGCTTTTTTTTTCATTCTCGTTGTGTTGCTCATGTTATAAATTTATCCATGCAAGCGGCATTAAAAATATGTGATAGTTTAAAGATGAAATTCAGGTGTTTATTAACAACTATATATAGTGCGTGCAACGAACGACAAATGAACTATCACCATTTTCGTAGACAATGTGGTGAAATACCCCTAGGACATTGCTTTGATAATAATACTAGGTGGAATTCTACTTGCATGATGTTTGAAAATATATTACGACAACGTGAGACTTTAAACGCTTTTAATGATATACTTGTTAGTAGAAATAAGTCCGTTTCGATAGATGACCAAGATTGGAATCGACTAAATGATTTAACTACTTTTTTACAAGTTTTTAAAGAGGCAACAACTATATTATCGGGTGTTTATTACCCAACTAGCTCATTAGTTTTAAAGCAAATTTATGCTATGACGGAAAAATTAGACGAATTAAAAAACTCACCTAGTCAAATGTTTAGAAGAATGGTTAAAGTTATAAAAAAGAAATTTGTAAAATATTTTGGTAGTTTACCTTTGGTTTTTACTTGTTCCGCCGCACTTAATCCATGTTTAAATGTTGGAGGCGTAGAACTTTTAATAACAAGAATAATGGAAAATTTAGACTTAACCTTTGGATTAAACCAAGACGACCCCGACTATATAAGAACCCAAAATTTGAAATTTAACGATAATTTAAAAAAATTATTTGGAATTTATGCAACAAAATATGGTCAACAACAAAACCCAATTGTTGACCAAATGCGGGCCGGATCGTCTCGAATGGCAAGAGATATTAATATAAACCTTTATAATAGTTTATGTGAAGACGCTACAAAGCGTCAACGAACATCGGCCCCAACAAGCGAATTGAAACAATATATGGCTACAAACTTTTTAATAACTTTAAGTCCCGAAGAGTTTGCAAACTTTGACATTTTGGCTTGGTGGAAAGAAAGGGAAATCCAATTTCCAATTTTATCCGCTATGGCTCGTGACTTATTAGCGGTCCAAGCTTCGTCGGTAGCTTCCGAATCGGCCTTTTCTACTAGCGGTCGAATTATATCGGAAAGAAGGTCAAGACTAATCCCCGAATCCGTGGAAGTATGTGTATGTTTGAAAGATTATTTGGACGGAGTAGATAGGATACAACATGAATCATCGTTGGAAGGTCCGATATTACAAAACGTTGAATAAACTATAGAAAGAGAAGAAGTTGAATTAGGGATATCACCTCCGACTACCGAATTAGATGAAGGTGAGTTTGAAGATTTTGATGATGAAGACGTAGATGTAGAAGATTTTTTGGATAATTTAATGACTTGAGTATAACGGGTGATGGCAATGCCGAAGCTCGATATACTTGAGTACA
Source organism: Artemisia tridentata subsp. tridentata (assembly GCA_021014915.2). NCBI lineage: Eukaryota > Viridiplantae > Streptophyta > Magnoliopsida > Asterales > Asteraceae > Artemisia > Artemisia tridentata. Next base: position 127,052,451 of record CP139506.1, read on the forward strand.
CTAATATGTTTTCGGGTGATGGCCATGCCGAAGCTCGAAATGTATTAGTATTTATATATTTTTAGTTGTATAATTGTATTGTTTAAATAAAAGTTATGATTGTATTTTTTTAGTTGTATAATTGTACTGTTTAAATAAAAGTTATGATTGTATTTTTAGTTGTATAATTGTATTGTTTAATTAAATGTTTGATAATTAACAAGTTTATTAAATAAATGTTCGAACATGTATGTAAAATTCTGAAAAAAAAAACGAACCGGTAAATAACCGATAAAAAAACCGAATCCGAACATTTATAACCGAAAAAAACCGAACCGGTAAAAAACTGATAAAAAACCGATTCCGAAAATTTATAACCCAAAAAAACCAATTCCGAACATTTATAACCGAAAAAAACCGATTTCGGAAAAACCGAAAAAACCAAAACTGGTTTTTAGGAAAACCGGTTTTCCCAAAACCGAAAACAGGTTTTAACCGATTTATTTGCACCTCTAATTGTCACGTCACCGCCACATCAACAACTTATATATTTACTTAAAACACCCACAATGGATTAAACCATTACATTGTTTAATGACTTTACACATCATCATTTTTAAATATATAATAACTATAAAAAGTACAAACAAAATAGCATCACATTATATAATATAATAAGGTGATATTTTAGCTGTATTCTTTTGTAATGGTAAGGCCCACCAAGGACAAATTGTCAGATGTAATACTCGTTCAAGACTGAACAAACTACTATTCTACATGACACTTACATGGATTTCTACAATGGAGAGTTAAATCATTTAACCAGCCACATCATCTCTTTTCCTGACATTAAACACATTTACCGTGGTGCATTGAGGATGGCCTTAGGTACAACTGAAAATGCATGTTTTTCATTTTTGACTTTTACCCTATATTTATTTTGGATGTGCTGTTTTGCTTTTGTTTATCTGGCATATTTTCCTTTGTGTTTGTAATGTTTTTGTTCCCAAGCTTCTTCTTCTAGCCTGTTTCTCTTCAATAAAAGTCGGCCTTTAAAAAAATGAACGCAATAACAAACACCTTCAATATTAAACACCATTTTAATCCCAATTTCATTGACAAAGGCTACAAACAACATCTTAGTTATATGATCTCCACATCATCTTTTCATAAGAACAACTTAATGGAAATAGTAGGTAGAAACTAGACAACAATACAAGTAATCAGTCAGATCACACTCCTTTCAAACCTAAGCAAATCACATACGCCTAAATGTTGGTCATCGTTACACGGTTAGAAATAACTACAAAGTTAAGCTAATCGTGTTCCATGGCTTAGTAATGTATTGATTAACTTGACAAATAAGTAAAACGTAAAGGATAAAAGACAAGAGTTTTTCAACGTTTAAATTTTATTAGAAGTAAACCAAAAGAATCTATACCCAAGTGTTTGCGGAAAAACACTTGGGATTGAAATGACAAGTATGGTATGTCTCATCTCTAAACTTAAGCTAAGCTTAAGTGGCAACTATAAGGAACCACTGAGCTATCTCAGGGACAAGGTTGCTCTTTGGAGGAGTAAAAGTTGTTTATGAATGTCTAAGCATTAATTGCACAAACTTGTCCTCTTTTACTCCCTCTTATGATCCTATTTATAGACAAGTAAGTTTGCAACCGTTAAGTACAAGACAAAAGATGACCTAAGCTAATCAAGACAAAATATTGATGTATTTTGTCATTGTTACAAGAACCTATTTTGGGTATAGGACAATAACACTTTCTGAAGGATAGTGATGACACTGTCCTGACATTTTGCCTTTCAGGGAAAGTTTGACTTCAGCCTAATAAGGACTTCTCCTTATCTCTTCAAACGTTTCCCACCTTGTCCTACCTTTCTTTCAATCTCAAGTTCTTCAGTCTTTGGTCTTCAGTCTTCATTCTTCATAGTTGTTGAGGAGACTGGGGTTCAGTGGGTTATTGTCATCACTCACTGAACCCATCACCTTCTTCTTTGGCTTGGGTGCCACTCACTGAGTTCCGCCTCACTGAATGGAGAGACTTTTCTTAATAGACTCGTCCTAAGCATCCTGAAGGTGACTCACTGAGCAACTGCTTCACTGAGTGACCTGAATGTTGTTGAAGGTCTTCTAACACTTAGGTTATTTTGTATTCAAATCCTTGTTTAAGATTGCTTGGGTACTGAATGAACCCAACAGTCTCCCCCTATTTGGATATAAATATAGCCTAAGTGTTTTATCAGTGTAAGTGAGCAATCAGTCCTATCATCTAATACAAAATGCTCAGGGTTAAGTACTCAGACTTCCTTAATTCCCATGAGCTCAAGTTTAGCTTTCTTAGACAACAACACCTGCTTGTCAGGTCTCTCACTCATCATCTTCTCCATTAGCTTAATGAACTCTTCATTCTCAGGACTCTTCACATGGAGTGCCATCAGTTTGTAGGCCAGTAGTGTTGTGGTTTCCACCAAGTGAATGTCACTGACTCTCTGAAAGGCTTGTTGACCAAACTCATCTATGAAGAAGATTCCAAACTCAGGGTGCTTGATCACCTTGTTAGGAATGAACTTGAAACCTTCAGGGGGAACTCTGTTGTAGTGTAGTGTAGCAATAAAGTGTTCAGGTTCCTGTCCTCTTGCTTTGCTTTTCCTCCCTATGCTCTGAGTTGGTTCAGGGATTGTTAGGCCCTGAGATGCAAGTGCCTTCTGTTGATCAATTCCAAGACTCTTGGATACCCTCTCCAGTTCCTCATATTTGTTTGTCAGTGTTGACATAAATAATGCCTAAAAACATTATTCATATCTCTATGTTTTAATGATCACAAAATATAAACTCATTAAACATAAACTTATCAAATAAACAAGTATTTAGTTGTAAATATTCATTTCTACAACTTAATCACTTAAGGTATGAATAAACAAGTGCCTAATGCATTATATGATCAAAGGAACATTTTCTTAATAACTAGATTTTTTATAAAACATCAAAAACATTTTATATATTTTTGAAAAACATTTTTGGTATTAAATAAAAATGTTTAATCTTTTATAAAAATATGAATTCAATTTTAAACCAAAATCAGTTAAAATGTTCCAGAAAAACCTTCCCCACAAAAGGACAAATCTGGGCAACGGACACCTTGGGCGGCCCCCTTAATTTTACTAGGCGGCCCCCTTAAAATTAAGGGGACCACCCCCTATTTAAGGGAACCGGCCACGCTCCAGTAGGTCTCCAGCTGTCCAGTTTTTCTCCTATAAATACCAGCCTTCTCCTGGATTTTTACTTACCTTTTGCACACTGAAACTTTCTGTTTTAAATCACATTTCATATCTTCAAAAACCCTTTGATCATATAATCTTAAGCTTTGGTTTCTAAGTGATCCAAGCTTCCTCCATTCAAGTGCAAGAGAAGAATACTCCTTCAACAACTAAAGAAGAAGTATTGCAACTTAGATACCTAAGTTGTTTGTGTCATCATACATTTGTATATAAGTTGTGTATTATTGTTAGATAGTTGTGTGTATAATTGTTTGGGATAGGTTAGTGTGTAAGTAGAGAAGTTGTGTTGTTAAGGTGTGTAAGTAGTGAAGGTGTGAAGAAGTAGAAGTGTACATAGGTTGTGCTTAGTTGTGAAGTGTCGTGAAGAAGTAGTGAAGAAGTCGTGAAGAAGTCGTGAAGAAGTTGTGAAGAAGTCGTGAAGAAGTCATGAAGTAGTCGTGAAGAAGAAGGTGTGATTAAGTCGTGTTTAAGTTGTGAGATTGGTTCTAGCTACGATTAGAACTCGACATCTAGATTTGTGTCGTTAAGCCGGTGTAAGCTAAAGTTGTGTAAGGTTTTCTACGCCATAAGGGAGCTTGTTGACATAGTGAAGAAAACTCTCGAGTTAGGTGCTCGGGGAGTGGAGTAGGGCAAGGAAGGTGTCCTTGTAGCCGAACCACTATAAATCTCTTGTCTCTCGGTTAGATCTTTCCATCTCTAGCTTTCATTTCATTTTATTACCTTACTTGCATTACTTATTTATATTTACTTATATACATATTGTTCATATTGTTCAAGGAGTTGAGATCACATAAATTCGAATCTAAGTTTTAAAAAGTAAACAAAGTTTTCAAAATAAAATTTAAAAGGACATAAAACTATTCAACCCCCCCTTCTAGTTTTCCACAATTGGTATCAAGAGCCACGTCAAACAAGATTTTTAAAATTAACTGTATTTTAAAACTTGAAACGATCTATGGAATCTTTAAAATATTTAGAAGGGCAATCTATGCAAAGACCACCACTATTTGAAAGTGATGGTTTTCTTTATTGGAAAAATAGATTCGAAACTTATGTGAAATCAAAGGATCTTGATCTTTGGCATGTTATTACCTATGGTGATTTTCCCCTATTCAATATAATATTCTAACTAAAATAGATGAAATTGTACCTTTTGAAAAACAAAATGATGATTTAAAAAAGAAACTAGCAAAAAATAATGAAGCTAAAATGGTTATTTATAATGCGTTACCACGCAAAGAATATGAAAGAATTTTTATGTGTCAAACCGCAAAAGAGATTTTGGATTCTTTACTAATCACTCACCAAGGTAATAGTCAAGTCAAAGATAATAAAATAGATCTTCTTGTGCAACAATATGAACAATTTACAATTCCTGAAGAGGAATCTATTGATAATGCATTTGCTAAATTTAACACAATCATCACAAGTTTAAAAGCACTTGATTAGACTTTTTCTAGCAAAAATTGTGTAAGGAAATTTCTTAGGGCATTACATCCGAAATGGGGCGCGAAGGTCACGGAAATTGAAGAGTCAAAGAACTTGATGTCGTTATCACTTGACGAGCTTATTGGCAACTTGAAGGTTCATGAAGAAATTATAAAGAGGGACTCGGAAATGGTCAAGAGCAAGAAAGATCAAATCAAGTCTCTCGCGCTAAAAGCCAAAAAGGAACTTAGTGATGACGATGATTCAAGTGACGATAGTGAAGACGAAGAATATGCAATGACCGTTAGAGAATTCAAGAAATTCTTCAAGAGACGATGAAGATTAACGAGACAACCGCGAGATGAAAGAAGATCGCTACAAAGAAATAGAAATGATAACTACGGGAAAAGAAAGTGCTTTAGATGTGGAAGCCAAAACCATCTCATTGGTGAATTTCCAAAGCCACCGAGTTATGATTATGAAAGCGCATTTGTTAGTGGAACATGGAGCGATAACGACAAAGATGAAGTGGACAAAGCAAAAGACGAAAAGTGCCTTGTAGCTCAAGCCACCGATGAAATATGTCTTGGGATAAATTTGGAGCCCGACGAATGGATTAAGGATAGTGGATGCTCGAAGCACATGACGGGAAACCGGAAGCTATTCTCCTCCTACAAGGCATACAACGGAGGTAATGTTATTTTCGGTAGTGATTTTCGTGGAAAAATCATTGGCAAAGGTACGATCTCTCAAGACTCCCTAACTATTGAAAATGTTGAGCATGTAGATAACTTAACATATAACTTGCTTAGTATAGGACAAATATGCGATAATAAGTGTAGGGTTACTTTTACAAGTAGAGATAGCGAAATAGTTAAGGACGGAAAGGTCATAGGTAGAGGAGTTAGGAAAGGTGGCGTATATGTTATGAAACTAGGAAATAAACCGGAAGATAAAATAGGTCTAGCAACCTTAGATGAAAACTCTACATTGTGGCATAGAAGATTAGGTCACGCAAATATGCAACAAATACAATCCCTAGCCTCTAAAGAATTAGTTAGAAACTTGCCTAACCTAAGATATGACCAACACTTTTGCGATGCATGTAAAATAGGAAAACAAGCACATGTTAGTCACAAAGCTAAGAATATAGTCTCCACTACTAGATGCCTAGAATTATTACACATGGATCTTTTTGGTCCAACCGCTGTGCGGAGTTACGGAGGTAATCGTTATACCTTAGTAATTGTAGATGACTATTCACGATACACGTGGACTAGATTTTTAAGTGATAAAACCGAAGCCTTTAATAAGTTTGAAATATTTAGTAAAATGATTCAAAATAAATTAGGATGTTCTATAGTATCAATTAGGACGGACCATGGTCGGGAATTTGATAACGAAGTGCAATTCGGAAAATATTGTGATTTAAATGGGATATCTCACAATTTCTCCGCTCCTCGCACTCCACAATCAAATGGGGTAGTAGAAAGAAAGAATCGAACCTTACAAGAAATGAGTAGAACAATGCTAAATGAACAATCTATCCTACAAAAATTTTGGTGTCAAGCTGTAGATACATCGACATATATAATAAATAGAGTCTCAATTAGGCGAATTTTAGGAAAAACCCCATATGAGTTATTAAGAGGTAGAAGACCTAATCTAAATTACTTTAGGGTATTCGGGAGCAAATGTTTTGTTCTTAATACAAAAGATTACCTTACTAAGTTTGATCCTAAGTCGTACGAAGGAATCTTTCTAGGGTATTCACAAAATAGTAAAGCATACATAATTCTTAATAAACACACTATGAAAGTAGAAGAGTCCTTAAATGTAACTTTTGATGAAACTCCACCACCACCTAAGACATTGCCCCTAGAAGATGATGACCTAGTTGAAGAAGAAGCTATTGAGGTTAGTAAAATTAAACCCTTAGGCGATGATAATGAAGATATAACATTAGGTGAAAACGAAATTGTAAATGTTAAGGAATCTAAATCACACCCGTTAGATAATATAATAGGAAACCTAAATCAAAGAACCCTTAGATCACAAGCTCAAGATAAAAATAACTTCTTTTGTTTCCTATCAACTATAGAACCTAAAAATATAAATGAGGCATTAAAAGATGAAAGTTGGGTTATGGCTATGCAAGAAGAACTAAATCAATTTAAGACTAATGACGTTTGGGAACTAGTCCCAAATCCCATGAACATGACCATCATAGGAACTAAGTGGGTTTATAGAAATAAGTTAGACGAAAATGGAATAGTTACTAGGAACAAAGCTAGGTTAGTTGCCCAAGGATATAATCAACAAGAAGGAATAGATTATGACGAAACTTATGCCCCCGTAGCTAGATTAGAATCTATAAGAATACTACTTGCCTATGCATGCGCCCTAGATTTTAAGTTATTTCAAATGGACGTGAAAAGTGCATTCCTTAACGGTTTTATCAATGAGGAGGTATACGTGGCACAACCTCCAGGATTCATTGACTTCGCAAAACCTGATTATGTTTATAAACTCAAGAAATCTTTATATGGACTCAAACAAGCTCCCAAGGCTTGGTATGATCGATTAAAGGCATTTCTTATTAAACATGATTATTCCATGGGAATGGTAGATAACACTCTTTTCACGAAAAAGAAAAGCCCAAATCTCATCATTGTCCAAATATATGTCGATGACATTATATTCGGATCGACTTGTCAGGATATGTGTGATGAATTCGCCAAAATCATGCATGATGAGTTTGAGATGAGTATCATGGGTGAACTTAATTTCTTCCTAGGATTACAAATAAAACAATTAGAAGATGGAATATTTTTTAATCAATCTAAGTATATTAAGGAAATGTAGGGTATTCACTAAGCAAGAAACACAAGTATGAGGCTTGTATATGGATCGAATATGTAAGAGTTCTAGAGAGAAGTAGGAGAGTTTTGGGAGCCTTTTAGAGAGAGAAAGAAACTAGTGATATATTAGATTGAAAGGTCCAACCCTTCCCATGTGTGGGAAGGGGTATATATACTACTACATATTACGTCCCTAGTGGACTGTGGAGCGAGCTGACAGTGGGGAAAGCCCCGACCCACTCCACAAATATAGATACTACTAATACTAATGCTAATAATACTAAGCTACTGATAATATTACAGATAATCCTACGAGCTATGATGATCTAATAAGTACTCGGGGTGACCGAGTCTTCTGCTGAATATTCATATTCCTAACAATCTCCCCCTAAGGGAGGTCACCCCAGAAGTAATGTTCTGAATTTCAGCACTTTTTCCTTGGATCTTGACATCATAGCTCGTAATCATTGAATCTTCTATGTCATAGATTGGAGTGCAAACATCAGTGATTTGAAGATGACTTCTCTTTTGTCTTAGATGAACTTTGTGTAATCTTTGAAATTAGCATCTCACTTGAGTCTCCATGTCATCTTTCTGTAGTAATACTCCATGTGATGAAATGTACTTAGAGCCGACATGCTCACACGATATGGGGTCATGATCTTCAGCATCAGAGTTAGCAGAAGCTGTGTTGAAGGCCTTTTAGGGTGATCATGACTTCTTTGATGATGATGTGGTGTGAACATGTGGTGATGGATTGGCATCTTTACTGCAACCAGCTACAACAGCAACCAGCTACAGCATTCCACAGCTACAATCGCCAGAACTTCCTGCATACGACAGTTAGCAATAATTCGACCGGTACTTACAAGTTTGGACTTCGAGATAGTCAACAGCATATTGTGAAAACTCTCTCTAATCCTTACCAAGACCGTTCCTAATCGAAAACCCACAGAGGGCTTTTTAAGATTTTACCGTAGTAAATCAACGATTAGGTGAGTCGCTGGAGATCACTCCACGACTGTAGACCGGTTGAAACCGCCGCGACCACTAAGCGTAATCCACGAGGAATTACCGAAGTGACCTGCTTTCAGGGCTGCTTGATGTTGACCCTGGCAGGAATTTCCATTCAATCATTGAGAATTACATAAGTAAATTCTCTCATAAATGTTCTGGCAGATTGCTAAGATCTGCGTAGGACTCATGAGATTACAACTGGTGTCCTTAATGTTGAACAACCAGTGTAGAAATGATTCGTGTCCCTATGAGATCTTATTATGTATCTCGTGGCTCTAGACTCAATTGTGCGTTTTGATTTGGTGATCGGAGGCTGGAGAGAACTGCCACCTATTCAATATCATCTAACTCGGAGTGAGAGAGACGATAGGAATGCATTGAACTCCGTGACAATTGAAACAAGAATCCTTTGAGGGACCTTGAGTGGTTAGGGAGGGTTGTGCAGCGTATCACTGGGTCCATGATACTTTGTCTTCAATGCCAGCAATCAACTAAGTGATTCTGACAGCATATGTATTGACCCGGTTTCTGCCTAAGTTGTAAGGAGGGCTATTTCTTTTCACCCTTTATCTTTACAATTCTTTTTCATTCTTCAACCCCTTCAGTGCTTACCGAGACTTCCTTACTAGTACCTTGTTGGGTTTGTTCCAGTACTAGCTCCATCTCAGTCGGCACTTTACCCTCATTCACTTTTCTCCTTTTTAATCATACCTAAGGACTTCTACACTAACTAGTGGATTGTCCCTGGGTAGATCCCTCCGGCTCTGGCAGGATCGTGGGAACTTGAGCCTAACCTAACCATCCTTATAACTCCATGCATTAATTAAAATGGTCGGTCTTTGGTGTACTTCCACGATTGCCATAAACCAAATCTTTGAAAAATCTCTCAAAGTGTTCATGATTCTGAAACACACATTTTTTGCAAACACTTGAGAGTTTTATATTTTTCAAATGCTCCCCCTCAACATGTGCTCGGTTGATTGTTTTATAAATTTGCACATGTTAGGTAGAGCTCGCACTTTTTGAATTGATCCACTTTCAGTGAACCTGACCGATTCGAGACACGCTTACATCACTGGTTAGACCAGCTTGAAATTATTACCCGTCCTGGTCAAGTCCATAGAAAGTTTCTCGAAACGGTACACTCTACTCAGATACATCTTTTTCGAGACACGCTTACATCACTGGTTAGACCAGCTTGAAATTATTACCCGGCCAAGATGTATCCTTTCGATTGATGACAATTCAAGTTTCGTCAATTCTTTTGTTAATTCTGAGTCACAGCCACATGCGATGCCATAATCCATTGTTTTGTAAAACCATTTGCTCCCCCTCAATATATGCATTGATATAAGAAAGATTTTCGTACTTATGGAGGAGCTTGCTTTTATGTCCAAAACATTTTGCTCCCCCTCAATATGTGCCTTGATATACAAAATGGTTTAGCACATACGGGAGAGCTTACATTAATTGCCAAATCATCACATTTTATCAGAATTTCCTATTTAAATCACATTCTCTCCCCCGATCAAAAATTTCAAACCATTTGAGATTTGTGATCCCAATTGATTTAAATACGTTTAGAAAAAATTCGGGAGAAAATGTGGTCAGGTTTAAATGTATTCTGATTTAGGAGCATACGATGCTCCCCCTGAAACAACAAGAGAGTGTCACTGCTGATGTTGCACAAAATTGGTAAGGTGTCGGAAATTTGAACAAATATGCTCCCCCTCAATTAATGACCCGTTTTCCATTAAAAGAGCTGTAGTCATTCAATTGAGCGACGGACATTTGTGAAAATTTAGTTCATTTTACCACCTTGTGTAACATCAAGACTCTCTTGAGGGATCTAACAAGATAGAGAATCTTGATGAAAAGAAGACTTCTCTTCTTATATACGAAGTGATGCACTGAAACGTACATCAAATCGGGAGAACATGGATATAAAGTAATCCATGCCCAGGTGAACATCACCCGGTTGGAGAAACAGCTGTCTTTTTGGCGACATGCTTTCCCCATTGTACAGTGCGGGTTGCAGTATGAAGTAACTGCAAGCCATTTAGACATGTTTTAACTGATTATAACTTCTGCTCGAGCTTCATTTAAGAATCCGTGCCATTGTTGAATGACATTTCTAGATACGTAAATGTTATCGATAAACAGAAGACATGCCTAGGTAGAACTATTTTTGGTATTTTCTGATTTTTTTCGATTTTTATGGTTTTTATAGGTTTTATATTTTTGTATTTTTCTTTTAGATTTAAGATATATACAACTATGTACAAGGATATAAGAAGACAATCCTTTACTCCTCCTTTTCTTCCTGAAGACACTTGAGGGTTTCAGGAGTCATGCTTTTCATGCCAAGGCGTGGGAGAATAAACTGAAACCTTTCTCTTGGGAGGGCCTTGGTGAAGATGTCAGCTAACTGAAACTCTGTCCTCACGAAGTATAGCTCCACAATTCCTTTTTCCACCTGTTCCCTGATGAAGTGATGCCGGATGTCGATGTGTTTTGACCTGGAGTGCTGAACATTGTTACAACAAAGAGCAATGGCGCTTTTGTTGTCACAATATAGGGGAATTTTGTTGTATGAGAATCCATAGTCCGAAAGCTGTGATCGCATCCAAAGGATTTGTGCACAGCAAGCAGACATAGCAATGTACTCAGCTTCAGTAGATGATATGGAAGTACTCATCTGCTTCTTAGAAGACCAACTAACCAACTTTTCCCCTAAAAATTGAGCTCCTCCTGAAGTACTTCGACGAGTGTCTTGACAACCCGCATGATCAGCATCTGCGTATGCCGTTAACTCCATTGCAGTGTCCTTAGGATACCAGAGACCCATATGAACTGTGCCTTGAAGATATCGGAAGATCCTTTTCACAGCTTCAACATGCTTCTTGGTTGGTTTGGATTGATACCGAGCACACATACACACAGCAAACAGAAGATCTGGTCTGCTAGCCGTGATGTACATCAAAGATCCAATCATGCTTCGATACTGTGTGATATCAACTGGAATCCCTGAAGGATCTTCATCCAGCTTCGTTCTATCAACCATGGGGGTGTCAACAGGTTCACTTGAATGGAATCCAAACTTTTTCAGGATCTCGTTGGCGTATTTGGATTGATTGATGAATATGCCTCCGGGACTTTGAGAAACTTGTAGTCCTAAGAAGAATGACATTTGTCCCATCATGGACATTTGGAACTTGGAATTCATCTCCTTTGAGAAACTATCACATTCACCAGGATCTGTTGAAGCAAAGATGATATCATCTACGTATATCTGAACTAGCAGTAGATGGTTTCTTGATTTCCTGGTGAATAGTGTAGGATCAACAACACCCTTGGAGAATCTGTTCGCTAGGAGGAACTTGGACAATGTATCATACCATGCCCTTGGCGCCTGTTTTAGCCCATAAAGAGCCTTCTTCAAGCGGTAAACATGAGTAGGGTGTTCAGCATTCACGAATCCCTCAGGTTGACTCACATAAACTTCTTCCTTTAAGTCACCATTCAAGAATGCCGTTTTGACATCCATCTGGTAGACTATCATATTACGACTCGCAGCATTTGCCAGGAAGATTCTTATGGCTTCAATTCTAGCAACCGGAGCAAACGATTCTTCAAAATCAATGCCCTCTTCTTGTCTAAACCCTTTAGCAACTAGCCGTGCCTTGTTCTTTAGGACATCACCATACTCGTCAAGCTTCACTTTGAAGATCCACTTCAAGGAAATGATCATTGCACGCTCCGGAGGAGGCACTAATTCCCAAACTTCAAGTCGATCAAATTCATGGATTTCATCCTGCATGGCCTGGAACCAGCAATCTTTAGTCATTGCTTCTTTGGCATCCTTTGGTTCGACTTTAGACAGTACGGAATTGAAGAAGCACCATAGTGCATCAGTGGCTAGTTGATTACGTGTAGATACTGGACGTGAGGGATTGCCAATGATGTTGTCGATTGGATGATCACTGGTCCATTTCCTGAGATGATCGTGAGGTTGATGGTTATGAACAGATGTAGCAGTGCTGTGTTCCTCAGGTAAGGATGTGTCTGATGAATGTTCAGGAGCAAATATGTTTTCAAAAGGAGCTTCTTCAACAGGAGCAAAAGGATTAACTCCCAAAGGATTATTATCTGAAGATTCTTGCATTACTGGAGAAGTTTGAGTGTTTGATGACGAAGGCGATTGACTGGCAGCAGGAGCATTGTGACTGACTGATACTGAAGCTGCAGGGCCTTCTGAGCCTTGTGGGGCTTGAGCCTCATTCATAGGAATTGTATCTGGTTCACTCGGGATGGTTCCATTCGTTGGCTCAAAGTATTCATCAAACATAGGATCAAATAACTTCTTCAACTCCTCACATGTAGGAGGCACATAAGAATCTGCAGGCGTGGAATTCTGTACAAGTCCTGAACTAATGGGTCCAGGAGACAAAAGGTGAAGATCGGGTCCAGAACTGATTTGTCCTGAAACAGGTAGCTCACTCAGCTCATCGAACGTAACATGAATGGTTTCCATGATTTTACGGGTCCTTTTATTGTAGATTCGATACCCTTTACTGTCAGGTGCGTATCCAACGAAAATACCTATATCTGCTTTAGCTCTTAACTTTCCCAAGTCTTGACTATCATTAGTTGGATAGCAAAGAGCACCAAACACACGCAGAAAGGAAAGATCTGGTTTCTTGTTATGAATTAACTCGAAGGGAGTCTTCTCATGAACCGGATGAATTAGGGATCGGTTTTGAGTGTAACATGCTGTTGCTATAGCTTCTGCCCAGAGAAACATCGGTGTCTTTGAAAATATAAGCATGGTTCTTGCAGCCTCCACCAGAGTACGGTTCCTTCGTTCAACCACCCCGTTCTGTTGAGGCGTGCGAGGGATACTTTTCTGATGCGTGATGCCAATACTTTCATAGAAATTACGAAGTTGTTGGTTAACAAACTCAGTACCATTATCTGTGCGAATTATTCTGACAGTTTTATCTAGCCTTACTTGCAGCTGTTTTATCAGTTTAATGATAACCTCTGGAGTTTCGTCCTTGGTTCTCAAAAACTTTACCCATGTGAACCGAGAATAATCATCTACTATCACCAGAACATACTTCTTTCCATTTATGGTTTGTATTCTCATTGGACCGCACAAGTCCATGTGGAGGGTGTGAAGAACTTCCAAGTTGGTGTTGACGGTTTTAGGCTTGTGGGTTTGTTTCTTGCTTTTACCCAGTTGACATGCAGAGCAGAGATGATCTTTCTCATATTTCAGTCTGGGCATCCCTCTAACAAGATCTTTACGGGAAAGGTTATTTATGGTACCGAAGTTCAAGTGGTTCAGACGACGATGCCACAGCCATGATTTTGTTTTAGAGGCTTTAGAGAGCAAGCATATGGGAGAGGACTTCAACATTTCTTCAATTGAAATGGTGTATAGATTGGTGCCCCGACTGCCCTTGAGGAGATCTAAACCATCCAATTCTCTGACGAAACATGTATGCTTTCTGAAAGCCACTTCCAGATCTGAATCACAAAATTGACCCACAGAAAACAGATTGTGTCCTAGTCCTTCCACATAATATACCCTTGAGATTACACTATTACCAAACACATAATCTCCATAACCCATAATAGCACCAAAGTGGTCGTTCCCAAATCTAACTGTCCCGATAAACTTTTTCACGAAGTTCTTGAGTCGTGAGCGATCTCCAGTCATATGTTTTGAGCAGCCTGAGTCCAAATACCACAGGACGATTTGTACGACCTGCATTTGAAACCAGACAACAATGGATAACTGAAAAATGTGGATCCCCAAGTGCAATTGGGGTCCATTTGGTCAGCATACACATATTCAGGAACTACAGATTTCACAGATGCTACTATCTTTTCTGTGGAGACAGAACCTGAGACAGGACAAGACCTAGATGGAGGGCATTGTGATTCTAAAGGCAAGATTCTACCAGTTGGTCTCCATTCCTTATTCTTCACAATTTTATGCATATTCATTTTAGGCAATGGTCTCTGTTTTCCTAAATTGAATTTCCTTCCAGTGGGTCTCCATTCCTTAACTTTTACAATTTTATGCTTATTCATTTTAGGTAACGTGCACGGTTGTCCTAAATTGAATTTCCTTCCAGTGGGTCTCCATTGATAGCCTATGCTAGCAAATGTTTTTCCTGTTGCTTTCCAAACCTTTTTGCATGCTTTAGTAATCCTACCATTTTTAACATGGGATGATGCAGAAGACATCAGAAAAGACACAACACATTCATCATGATTAGCAGAAATTAAACAATTGTCGCAAGTTTTACAGATAGCATTAGAATTCGAATTAATTACAGTACTTTTGATACTAGAATCAACACGATTCATCCTACTCATTGTAAACTTATTGTTCCTAGGTTGAGCTTCTACATTCTTCAAGTGACCATTCTTAGCTGGCGCAGTCATATCCTTTCTTTCATTTCCTCTAGACCTTGACCCGCTAGCTTGGGTGTCACTTTTTACTCCTGTAGAAGCATCGAAGGTAACATTAGTTTGTTTTTCTGCCTCATGCCTTCTTGATAATGATGTGTTGGGTTCTAATGTTTTGGGTGGTAGGTCAAAGGCTACATACTTGTTCACAACATTTGATGATGATGCAACAAATCTATCTCTATGGCCTCTAAACTTAGGAATTGAGCCTATGGCATATTCTAAGTTTTCCTGAATCCTTTTCGTGAGTTTGCATGCATAGACAACTGCTTGATCAAGTGGCTTATCATTCCTATCCTCTTCAACTACCTCACGAAGTGAGTCAAGACCTTCTCTAAGATGATCTAGATATGTTTGATGGGCAAGGCTGTTATTTCTAATCTTAAACGGAATACGCCCAACATCAACATCATACTTTTTACAATCATTAGCCTTTGGTGTATCACAGCTACAAGTGGTGCATGGCATTTTACCTTTCACCCGAGCCTTAAGATTCTCAATTTCATTTGTCAAAGAGGTTATTTGATCATTATGATTGCTTCTTGTAACTTTAATAGAATCATATAACTCTTTGAAATGTTGTTTAACCTTTGAATTTTCTTCTCGATAACACTCATTTTCATAATGTAACTTATTTATGGTGTTTTGATATTGAAAATTCTGAGAATCTGAAGACGAAGGTTTATTGGTGCCATATACTTCACACTTGTTGGATTTCAATTGGGCAATTTGGGCCCTCAGCAGTCGAATCGTGTTCGTGTGAGCTTGAATTTTCTCATCTCGTTTGCTTAATTCAAAATAAGTATCAAACTCAGGAGCATCCGAGGATGTCTTGACATTTGATATTTTGCATTTTTCTTCTAAGTGTTGATGTTTGAGTTGCAAATTCAGATAATCAACTTCTAGTTTTGAAAAACGTTTAACCATGTTAACATGGTCATCATTTTGAATTTTTTCAAGCAATTTCAAATTCTCCCCCTCAAGCTCAACAACACGATTCTGGGTGACATTTAACGCAATAGCATACTCATTAAATTGACAAGCAGACAATGCAGAATCAGTGACAGTGTAAAATACATCTTGTGCAATACATTTAGCAATCAAGTTGTCATTAGTAATGAGTATGTTTTTTCTTTCAATCTCTCGACTCTTAAGTTCTATTGCATGTTCATTCACCTCATTTTCCATATCTTTAAACACTACTTTCATTTCATTTATTTCAGCTTTAAGGGCAGTTTGCAACCCTTCAAAGTGTTCTTTAAGTAGTTTAAAGAATGGCATGACCTCAGTTAAGTAACACCTTTTTGCATGTTCAAAACACCTTTCCCCCTCAGTAATGCCAGTGGGTGTGATTCTCTTCTTACATGTTTTATCGAAATCAGCAAACAGTTGCCAAAGCACATATAAGCTAATAAAGGTTTTGCATTCAGTGGGAAGAGACAAAGGCATCAAATTCCTAGGTGTATTGGGAGGATACACCGTTATGGACGCAACTTTTCTAATGAGGGGGGTGTTGGCCTTAAGTTTTTCTACCTTAAGTTTTTCATTATCTTGTTTCCAAAATATCTGCTCAGGTGTTAACTTCGTTTGAGGAGCAAACACAGTCAAACGATTTTCCTCATAATAATCATGGGGTTTGATTATTATTCGTCTGGCTATGCATTCGGGATCCCTCATTTTCTCATTCATTTTTTCCCTCGTTTTATCACTTAACTCATCCTCTTCATCAGTGTAGATATGCTCAGGTTGGTCATGAATAGGCTTAATCATCACATTACCATCATATAGGGCTGGTTGAAGTACTTGCATACCCTTAAGGATGGTTGACTTTGGTTCACCTATCATGATTTTACTATGCTTATCACTCAACTTTCTGTGCTTATGAATCATTTGAGCAGTTTGTATGGTTTGATTTTGTGTGTACAACTTATCTTCAAGCTTATTTTTTAGCGTCTTGAGTTTAGAGAAATCATTTAAAAGAGTTGTTTCTTTTTGTTTGAATTCTTGCTTAAGTGTTGTTACACACTTTTGTGCATCCTGTTTCTGTTTGTCAGACTGTTCTAGCTGACTTTTCAAAGAACTTAACTCTATTTTTAATGTTTCTTCTCGCACTCTAGACTCTTTAATAAGTGTATTCATTTGACCCTCTAATTTCTGCTCACGATCATTAAGTTCAAACTTAGCACGCTGTTCATACATAGCAACTTGTTCTTTATAGATGTTAAGTCTAGTGATCAAGTTAATATCAGGGACAGGCAATTGGTTCTCATGGTACACACAAGCATTATCTACATTACTTGCATTATCTAAGGCACATGCATTACTCATAGCACACACATCATTATTGACAAAGGATTCACCATTTGGTACATCAGGCGAGTTGTTGCTATTCAAATACTGTTCATATGAGACAATATTGCTATTTTCCATATCAACATCACTTGAGTCAGAAACAACTGCCTGATGTACTTCTTCGGGAATCTGATGTCCCTCGACAATATTATATGTGTCATAAATTTTTAGTACCTCAGAAATCACGGATGCATTAGAAGAACCAGCTTGACGAGATGAGGCCAGGGAAGACAAGTTAGCCATGAAGATTGTTTGAGCAGTAGGTTCATCATCCACATCAGAGTCAAATGCATCACAGTCATCTGCCTTGAAGATGTTAGGATCATTAAGTGCCAGATCCTGAACAGGCTTCTCATCCACATCTTCATCAAAAGTATTTCCTCCATCTCCTGCCAAGAACAATAACTCTTCCTCATCCAATACAGCACCATTTTCTTGAGCTTGCATTAACAGCATCTTGTCTTTGAAGTAATCTGAGTTCTGAGGACGTTTAGGTTGATTGCAGTTTCTAGCAATGTGTCCAAGCCCCCCACAATTATAACACTTGATCTGTTTCCCTTGCCCCTGATTGGCATTCCCTGCTCTGTTCTGCACATAACCTCGACCCATGTTTCTGCCAGCTCTCCCTTGCACATTCTGGACCACAATTTTCCCGTCCTCCACCATTGCTAGATTGCGTGGGTTGGAAGAATTCCTTAACTGATTGTTGGTCTGAGGGAGTGATGCTTGAAACTGTTGAACCAGTAGAGATACTTGATTGGTGAGGTTGTCAATCATTTTGTCGGTCTGAGAGTAGCCTGAGTCAAGTTGTGAACTCATAGCAGGTACTTGTGAGTGAAGTTGGTGATAGCTTGGATTGGATGATGATTGGATTGTTGGTAGTACATTTGTCATGAAAGCCAGTGGGTCATTCGTAGTTGAAGGATTCAACTTTTCTCTCAGCACCCGATCATAGGCAGCATGCTTCTCATGTTGTTGCAGGTAAGCATACAACTGTTCATAGTTAGTCTCCCTTAAACCTTTGTTGAGTTTGACGGCAGTAACAAATCTGTCCCATTCCGGAGTCATGTTGTTTACAAACTTTGAGTTAAGTTGGATGTTGGGCATAGTCATTCTGATCATCCTCATATCATTTACCAACTTATGAAATCTCACATAGTAATCTGTGACATTTTCTCCTGGGTTCATTTTGAAATGCTCGAACTCATCATACAGCTGTGACTCACGATCTTCCTTTGTGAGTTCTGACCCTGCCAACAACATTTTAACGTTGTCCCACACAGCCTTGGCTTCAGTGTTAAAATTGATGAGCTTGTATACATCCTTTGGAAGACCTTGAATAACTATGTTGGAGGCTCTAATATCGGCATCATACCTCTTCTTTTCTTCTTCATTAAGATCATTGTAGTTTCTAGGTCTGTCGATGCCCCAAGTTACAGTACCATCTTCACCAGTTGTAACAACGTCTCTGGTGGTACCCATCTGATAAGGTCCTTCGTCAATTGACTTAAGAATGTTAATACCATTATCTTTTCCCAAGCAGTAAAGTCTAATTCGTTGTGCCCAAGACTCATAATCCGTCCTATCTAGCATAGGTGGACGAGTGTCAGATCCTGCTGCTTGAATATCATCTGATGATGTACTTGATGTGGTAGCCATAGTAACTACGGGATTTTACTGATCTTGTGATTTAACCGAGAAATCGAATCTTTCGCGGGAATTTCTAAAATCACCAAGACATAAACCGCCTAGGCAAACAGCGTAGACACAAACCGCGTATGTGCCTAAGAGACAAACCGAGTTCACACAGGAGACACAAACCGCGTGTGCGCCAAAGAGACAAACCGAGTTCACACCAAAGACACAAACCGCGTATACGCCAAATAGACAAACCGAGTTCACACCGGATATACAAACCGCGTATGTGCCAAGAGACAAACCGAGTTCACAATGGAGATACAAACCGAGTTCACACCAAAGATACAAACCGCGTTGACACAAACCGCGTAAGCACCAAATAGACAAACCGAGTTCACACCGGATATACAAACCGCGTTGACACAAACCGCGTGTGCACCTTAGAGACAAACCGAGTTCACACCAAATGTACAAACCGCGTATGCACAAACCGCGTATGCACCTAAGAGACAAACCGAGTTCACACTTGAGATACAAACCGCGTAGACACAAACCGCGTATGCGTCAAAGAGACAAACCGAGTTCACACCGTAGACACAAACCGCGTACGCACCGTAGAGACAAACCGCGTTGGCTCAAACTTCCAAACCTGTCACTATCAATGCCGTTTGTCCTTTTGCCTAAACTAGTATAAAGACAAACCGAGTACACGATGCTACACAAACCGCATTCAAGAATCGTCCAAACAACACAAACCGCATTCAAGAACTCTTGAAAGAAAAACCCTCGAATCACCCACAAACACCACACGAGCCTTAAATCTGTGAATCCAAACACTAAATACCACTCTAATACTAATCTTAATCAAGAAAGTACAAAGAAAAACAACTTGTAATCACTAAACAAAGTACAAAATGAGATTTATGCTACTAAACAAACAAAATAAAAAAAACTAAAACTACAAGTCGAATCCAACAAGAAAACCTCAAGAACTACACAAATTCGTGAATACCAACTCTCATGGACCTAACCATGGCTCTTGATACCAATTGTAGGGTATTCACTAAGCAAGAAACACAAGTATGAGGCTTGTATATGGATCGAATATGTAAGAGTTCTAGAGAGAAGTAGGAGAGTTTTGGGAGCCTTTTAGAGAGAGAAAGAAACTAGTGATATATTAGATTGAAAGGTCCAACCCTTCCCATGTTTGGGAAGGGGTATATATACTACTACATATTACGTCCCTAGTGGACTGTGGAGCGAGCTGACAGTGGGGAAAGCCCCGACCCACTCCACAAATATAGATACTACTAATACTAATGCTAATAATACTAAGCTACTGATAATATTACAGATAATCCTACGAGCTATGATGATCTAATAAGTACTCGGGGTGATCGAGTCTTCTGCTGAATATTCATATTCCTAACAATCAAGATAACAGGAAATGCTTAAGAAATTTGGATTAGAAGACGCTAAGCCCATGAAGACACCGATGTCTACGGAAGTAAAACTCACAAGAGATGAAGAGGGTGAGTCTGTAGAAAACACTAAGTATAGAGGAATGATAGGTAGTTTACTATACTTAACGGCAAGTAGACCGGATATCATGTTTAGTGTCTGCCTTTGTGCTCGCTTCCAAGAGGATCCCAAAACCTCTCACCTAGAAGCGGTTAAGCGTATCTTCCGATACATTAAAGGCACTATACACTTAGGATTATGGTATCCTAAGGGATCGGGCATAGAAACCATCGTCTATGCGGATTCGGATCATGCGGGAGACTACGTGGATAGAAAAAGCACTAGCGGAATTTGCACGTTAATGGGATGTTGTCTAACATCTTGGTTCTCGAAGAAGCAAACCACTCTTGCTATTTCTACCACAGAAGCCGAATATGTAAGCGCTGAAAAGGCATGTCAACAAGCACTATGGATGAAACAAGCTCTCGTAGATTATGGCATTAGGTTAGATGATGTCCCAATTATGTGTGATAACAAAGGTGCTATAGATTTAAGTAAGAATCCCGTTCAACACTCTAGGACTAAACATATAGAAATACGCCACCACTTCCTCCACGATAACGTTCAAAAAGGAAACATATCTATAGAAAAGGTTGCATCGGAAGATAACTTAGCAGACATATTCACTAAGCCCCTTAAGCGTGAACTCTTTAACCACTTACGTTTAGGCCTAGGAATGATGGAACAAATTGACTGAATTTTCTGCATCTTCGGTCCATTTTTTTTCCCAGATGGGCGGACCCCTTAATGTTATAAAGGCGGTCCCCTTAATTATTAAGGGGACCGGCTTGTCATTAAGGGGACCGGCCATTTGTCTGTAACATTTTTTTTTCTGTTTCCTCCCATCTGAGTCTAGGAATCCGTTTTGCACAAAATAAAAGATTGGGATATTTCTTTGCATAAACATATTTATAAACAAAACCCAATCTATCTTCCATAAATCATTCTCACATCTAGGAAAACACATGAAAACCATTTTTCTTACATTGTTGAATAATGCCAAAAATATTTTTTTTTTCATGCATAAAGATCTCACATGAATTGTTAAAGTATATAATCTAATATATACATCTTTGATATTCATATATTGAGCAAAATCAAATCAAGGAGACCTTGGATTGTTTCTTAGGAAATTTTTGCATTTAGGAGTCGAAACAATCAAATCTCCACATTTGTTGCATATAGGCACACACTAGAACAAGCTTATTAATCACATCCTCACAATTGTTCCATCATCTATTCCCCATTAGTTTCTAGTGCCTTTGCTTCATTACCCTTGCCTTAGATGATTAGGTTCCTTAATTCTCTAAATTGCTAGATATTAATTATTGCTTGCTTATTTATTTATCTTATATGCCATGCATGCTTAATATGTTTCTCTATTGCCTCAAGGAGTGGGACTTGCCTAAAACCAGAAGCTCAAAACATAGCCATCCTCACCTATTTCTGCAGAAAAACCCATTTCTGGAACCCAGAAAGGTACCAGATGGGCAGCCCCCTTAATTCATAAGGCGGCCCCCTTAATTATTAAGGGGACCGCCCATAATTAAGGGGACCAGCCATCTGCTGGACGGGTTCACAGAATCTTTTTCTGCTTTTTAGCCCATTTGATCCTATACTTCCCCAAATTCACAAACACATTTTGTCCTAATCACCCAACAAGCCTATCCATTCCTAAACAACACAAATCCTCCACTATAAATAACCCCATATCTCACCACATTCAATCATCCCATCATGTCTTCCCCTATCAACCCAAAACCAAAAACCTCAAAGCTAGCAAGGATGACCTTAAAACCCGGGTGGAAAAGAAAACCTCACCCTCACCACAAGCCCATCACAACTAGACAACCAACACCTCCATCATCATTCATCCCCAACTACTCTCCAAGATCACAACCTCATTCCATTGAACCATTTCACAAACCCTACCATTTTGGCCAAACATCCACATTCATTCCAAACTACTCCCCTAAACATCAAACCAACTTCAATGGAATCCTTGAAAACCCTCATCACCTTGGTCAAACATCAAACCTTTCACCCCAATACCATCCATTTCCACCAAATAACCAAATCCCCATTCATGAAAGGCAAAAGCTTCATGAAGAGATTAACCAAATCCATGATCTTAGTGATCTCCTTGCTATGCACCTCACACAACGCAACAAGGGACAACCTCCATCCTCACCTTACTCAAATTGCCTACCCCACTATCTTAACTTGGATCAAGTTACAAACCACACCCACTATTGCCCTTGTTGCATCTTCCTTCAAAAACAAATCCTCCACTTAAGTGAAGATATTTCTTGGATCGAATATCTACTCACTCGTCCTCATCCCATTCCTCCACTACAACGATACAACATCAATGGATCCGCTCCATTTCCCTCACCATCACATAACTAAAACCCATCCACATGCCTTCCGCCTCAAAATAAAATACCTCACCCTTTTGTGTCGCAAGCAAGTCCAATCGCTCTCTTTGGCAATATGAGGACCATTAGTATTTCTAGTTATGTTGTAACCATTATGTTTCAAGTATTTTATGTAATGAAGATTCATATGTTATATATGATCATCTTGAATGCATAAATAAATTAGTTGGTTGTTCTAAATATTTTTGCTATGTATATGTATCTTGTGTCTCCTAACTTGTTTTTGCAGCCAAGATTTCCATAGCTCGTCTCCTTGGTGCCCTCGAACGAGGGGGAGTAAACATCAAGGGGGAGTTCTCGTCCCAACAAATTTAGTTTCTAAAACTTGTCGGCATAACCTTTTTGATTCTACAAAAAGGGGAAGAAGTGAATGTAAACTCACTAAATACTTGTCCAAAAATAAATTTTTGGATTTAATAAGTTTAAGTTTTGTAATCATCAAAAAGGGGGAGATTGTTAACATAAATAATGCCTAAAAACATTATTCATATCTCTATGTTTTAATGATCACAAAATATAAACTCATTAAACATAAACTTATCAAATAAACAAGTATTTAGTTGTAAATATTCATTTCTACAACTTAATCACTTAAGGTATGAATAAACAAGTGCTTAATGCATTATATGATCAAAGGAACATTTTCTTAATAACTAGATTTTTTATAAAACATCAAAAACATTTTATATATTTTTGAAAAACATTTTTGGTATTAAATAAAAATGTTTAATCTTTTATAAAAATATGAATTCAAAATTTTAACCAAAATCAGTTAAAATGTTCCAGAAAAACCTTCCCCACAAAAGGACAAATCTGGGCAACGGACACCTTGGGCGGCCCCCTTAATTTTACTAGGCGGCCCCCTTAAAATTAAGGGGACCGCCCCCCTATTTAAGGGGACCGGCCACGCTCCAGTAGGTCTCCAGCTGTCCAGTTTTTCTCCTATAAATACCAGCCTTCTCCTGGATTTTTACTTACCTTTTGCACACTGAAACTTTCTGTTTTAAATCACATTTCATATCTTCAAAAACCCTTTGATCATATAATCTTAAGCTTTGGTTTCTAAGTGATCCAAGCTTCCTCCATTCAAGTGCAAGAGAAGAATACTCCTTCAACAACTAAAGAAGAAGTATTGCAACTTAGATACCTAAGTTGTTTGTGTCATCATACATTTGTATATAAGTTGTGTATTGTTGTTAGATAGTTGTGTGTATAATTGTTTGGGATAGGTTAGTTTGTAAGTAGAGAAGTTGTGTTGTTAAGGTGTGTAAGTAGTGAAGGTGTGAAGAAGTAGAAGTGTACATAGGTTGTGCTTAGTTGTGAAGTGTCGTGAAGAAGTAGTGAAGAAGTCGTGAAGAAGTCGTGAAGAAGTTGTGAAGAAGTCGTGAAGAAGTCGTGAAGTAGTCGTGAAGAAGAAGGTGTGATTAAGTCGTGTTTAAGTTGTGAGATTGGTTCTAGCTACGATTAGAACTCGACATCTAGCTTTGTGTCGTTAAGCCGGTGTAAGCTAAAGTTGTGTAAGGTTTTCTCCGCCATAAGGGAGCTTGTTGACATAGTGAAGAAAACTCTCGAGTTAGGTGCTCGGGGAGTGGAGTAGGGCAAGGAAGGTGTCCTTGTAGCCGAACCACTATAAATCTCTTGTCTCTCGGTTAGATCTTTCCATCTCTAGCTTTCATTTCATTTTATTACCTTACGTGCATTACTTATTTATATTTACTTATATACATATTGTTCATATTGTTCAAGGAGTTGAGATCACATAAATTCGAATCTAAGTTTTAAAAAGTAAACAAAGTTTTCAAAATAAAATTTAAAAGGACATAAAACTATTCAACCCCCCCTTCTAGTTTTCACAGTCAGGGCTGCCAAAAGGCCAAGGACGCACCTGTTCTTCTTCTTCTTCTTCAGGATGGGTCCCATTATGTCCCATTCTTTGATCCCATATGCTGAGAATTTGAAGGAAGCATTCTTCTCATTCACTCTTGGTCCTCTTTGAACAGTTATGGCAAGAGGATCAGTGTTTGCATGAATGATCATGTCAGTGATGGGACCTTTACCCTTGGTCTTGGTCATGGTCCAGACATACCTTTCATAGTTTCTCTTTTTCCTTTCACTGTTTAGCTTGACATTCAGGTTGTGTTCTTTGATTAGGTTAGCCTGAAGTTTAAGGAACTGTTCCCCCCTAATGTTTTGATCAGTTTCTCTGATTACTTCCTTGGCTACTTCAGCAATAACAGGCTTACTGAGCAATTCAGCCTGGATCCTATCCTCTTCTTCAATAACAGCAACCACTTCTTCATTTGTTTCCCTGAAGACTTTCCCATTGTGTAAGATGAATTCAATAAGTACAGGTGCATCTGGGTCTTGTCTGACCTCCCTGGATGCTTTCATTAGCCTGGGAGGTAAGTCTCCTCCTTGTTTAATTGCCTTCCCTTTGTCAGTAGGTTGGGGTGTTGTGGAGGATGACTCTGGGAACACTACGGCTGTTGAAGTTGCCTCAGCAAGAATAGGAGCTGGAGTGCTTGTATCAACAGGGGATACTGAAGAGATGACCATTACTGAAGTTGTTGTTGTTGTTGGCATGAAGCTTTGAAGAGGCACAGCTTCAGTGATAACTTCAGCATTGGATTCAGGTACTGACTCATTAGGTGTCTGACCATCTTCCTTTGTCTTCTTGTGTGGATCCAGCTACTTGAAAAGTTGTTGTATTGGAGTTGGCATAGTTGGAGTAATTTTCTCCCCCTCAACAGATGCTGGAGCTTCAGTGGAAGCATCTGTTGATTTAGGAGCAGACTGATTTGGAGAAGACTGAAGGATTGTCAGGATGGTGGAGACCATAACCTTGATTTATGAGGTTTCAGTCTTCAGGGAGGAGATTTCATTGCACATGGTGACTTGAGCCTCAGAGATTTGGGAAACCCTGGTGGTGTAACAGCTGACAAGCTCATTGTGCTTCTTTGTGAGCTGTTCATATCCTGAGGAGATGAAAGTGAGCTGGAGCTCTTGATCCTTGAGATCCTTGGCGACTAATTCTTGATGAGTCTTGAGAGCTGGGAAGTCTACCTCCCTGAATAATGTGGGGAGTGCACTGAGAGCTGCAGAGGTAGACTTACGAGAATCCATGAACTCAGTAAGCTTGGTGATCAGGACCAGATCATCCTTAAACTCTGCTTGAATGTTTGTAAGAGTCTAAAGGATGGAAGCAAAGTGAGTTACCTGATCAGTTCCCAGCTTCTCAATGGAGGTCTTCAAGTCACTGACATGTCCATCAGTGGAAGTGGTGATCTTCTTGAGGGGACCCTGAGACTCTTCAATAGCATCCCTGAAGTCAGCGTAAGAAGCCACTGCTTCAGTGTGTTATTCCCATTGCTCCTTGATGATCTCATTGAAGAGGGTAGTATTTGCAGCAGCAGAGTCTGAGGAGCCTGATGTGTGATGGGATGAGGATGATGATGATGATGGTGAGTTAGGTTGATCTTCAGTAGGGGCTGTGTGAGATTGTTGTTCAGGATGAGGTGAGTTAAGTTGTTCTTTAGGAGGATGTAACACCCCCAAATTTGGTAATTGCGGAAGCATTCGGGTCATGGGGTGCTACTGAATTGGAAATCATAACACAAGGTAATAAATAACGGAATACATACTCCGTTAAAATACATTCAGTTGAATTAAATCAAGTTTACAACAGAGTTTTAAATTTAACAAATAAGCCCAAAAGTCTAATGGTCCCATAAAAACAAGTCATAAAAATGTGTGAAAACACTTCGGTAAATAATTTATGACCATCGCCTTGCCACACCTTGCCAATAATAAGTTGTAACACCCCAACCCGACAAGGGTAAAGATGTCACGCGAATGGTTTCATATCAGATATAACAAAGCATACATTCAAAAGTAATACAAAGATTCTCAAGGGTTACAAAGGAAGTACTGAAATAACATGGTTACATAAAACGGATACAAATTCTAACAATAAAATAACTTCTAATCATCTCTAGGCCAAAATAACTGTCAAGCCTTCTAGGTCCAAAAGTCTCTTCACTCATACCCATCTTCCATCTAAAACCTGCCGCACACGAAAAGAAAACGTGCGGCTGAGCTTACAAAGCCCAGTGAACAGATATATAATAAACGGAAACGAAAGTAAACGGAAATAAACAGATGTAGCATAATGAAGGAGATATAAATAAGGTACAAGAGTAAAGGTTTAGGATAGTCATCCACCCCGAGCCCAGAAACAGATCATATCATATCATAACAGTGTAACCATAAATCTTCATAATCATATAGAGGGGAGACCTCTCAGATAATCAGATAATATGAGGGGTGTCCTCATTCTTCAAATGGAGTAGCTAGCTCCCAGACATATGTGAAAGGCGTGTATTGCACACAGCACCAGTCACCAGACAAGTCATATCATATCAGATTAAATCCACTAAACAGATCAGATCTAGGATTGCAATCCATACGCCCCCCAGAAACATATATAATCCATAGTCAAAGTAATGCGCATATCATAATCAGAATGGGGACGGTGTGAGGAATCACTCACCCACACATGAGTCATGCCAGTGGTGCATCACAGACACGGCCAGGTTACCTTCCTGGCTAGGTAACAGAAATGTGGCTCGGGTATCAAACTAAGAGTCGAAGGTCAAAGGTCAAAGGTTCATATCATAATCAGGGTGTCATATCAGAAGGTTCAATATCAGAAGTTCATAATCAGACCAGTCAAAGTATCAGAAGGTCAAGTATCAGAAGTTCAAATATCAGAAGGTCAAATATCCCAGGTCAATATCCAAAAAGGGTCAATGTATCCGATGATCAAATCTTCAAAAGGTTCAATATCAAAAATACTTTTCAAAAGGTTTCCTCTTAAGGTTCATTTAAAAACAATCATTCAAAAATAGTTTTCATAAATGGTCTTTCAATTAGTTTTCATAAAACGAACTTCAAAATAGTTTTCTTAAAGTCAATATATCATGCTTGAAAAACCCTTTCAAAATACTTTACTTAAAACATTTCCATCTCATATCAAAAAGGTCTTCATATCATAGGTTCAAAATCAGAGATCAAAGGACGAAGCAAAGGTGTCATAGCAAGGGGTCGTAACAGAGTATCAAATCAGAGATTTAACAGATCAGAAAAGAATCATAGGAAACCTTACAGAGAAGGTCAGAATATCTGTACCTTAGACCGCAAGTGCAAATACAACAGAAAAATATAAAAGTCGGAAGCCAACTCCATCTTCAGCGAATCTACACAAATTAATGATCGGCTAATTATTAATATCTCATTTTACATCGGATTACTCATTTTAGTCGACTTTCCATTTTTATTAACTTTCCGGATTTAGTAACTTTCGGATTACCAATAACGATTAAGTAAACTTAAGGCTTATTATTACCACTATCGTACTGATTAACTTGTATATGTATATGTATATGTATATATATATATGTTTATATATTATGGTTTTGCATGGCCACACGTAAAAGACACGAAGTGAGACAACCCAATTATTAACGAGACCACATCTTATCAGATTCACATGTTTGATATGCATGGGAATTAGATGCAATATAACGCCCCAAAACACACTCTTTAACTTCATTTATAACACATTTAAGTTCTATGATCTTAATTTATAGTTTCATAAAAGGTTGTACTCTATACTACATTCGATCCATGACTCATTCAACTCTTTATTAACCTATTTCATACTTAACATTTGAGCACGGCTCATACCCATGTTTTAACATATTACGTACTAATTAACTCGAGCCCGATAACCAGACGACATGAAAACAGAAATCATACATATCATGTTTAGTATCATGCTTTAGCCCCTACGCGACCCACATACCATATGCTTGTATGAAAACAGTCCATGCATAAAATCTCAACGAGACACATATGATCACCTTTCTCAGTCACACAATGATTCACACTCCCACATAGATCTTTTACCCTTTTTTTTTAAAACCATGTCGACACCAAGCATGCAAGATAAAACAAGTAATGAGACCCACATGCATACACACATTCGTCTAGTCTAATACAGTCCTTACACATGCATTTTTACACGTTTACACTATTTGAATATCTACATAAATCACGTCATGCAAGTCCTCAATTTTAAATTAAGTTTGACTCAAAGGCTTATATTCTGCATGAAAGAACACACTCACATATTACCATATGAGACCCTCACATGCAATCACAGACTCACAGCCCATAACTATATTTAAATCATTCACTTTAACATACATGCGACACCAGTAAGGCCTTTATCCGATTCACACAAAACTCACCCTAAGGCTAACCCAGTCGACACACAAACACACTCTTACCCACGTATAATGACATGCACGACCATGTCTTTATTTACTGATTTTGTTTCCAGGTTTTAGAACATAAATTAGGGGACATATAGTGATTAGATTGACCAGATAATGTAGCGTAGCACAGCAGGTTCGAGAGATAGAACAAAAACTCAAGTCGACATGTGTAGGTTTTATAATTTCACGCCTCGTTTAGAAAACTAAGGTCGACACATGAGGGTTAGATTATTCATAACTCAAAACGTAGCCTATGACTCGATACAAAGTTGGTTCTATCCCGCGACACAAACAGATATGGACTTCGTATTATTAAAGCTTTTCATGACATAAATATTAACTTCTTCGTGTAACTGGTTATTAGCGAGATGTTACGACTAGGTGTTCATATAATACTTTCGAATATAAAAGAGTCGAACCAAGGAACATCAAACTGTTCAAGGGTTACCTTAGATCGATCATACGCACGACACAAGAATGCAAGAATTAGCCACGATTGAACCACGCCTCAAACACAACTCCTTCGAACCCTACTGTTACCCCGATCAACCCTCCTTCGAACCGCCTTAAACACCCTTGATCAATACACCACTAATCAGGAACAATACACGATGGAACCACCAAGGAAACAGCAACAATCGACTCCTTGGCTGCTGTCTTTGCTGATCGAACAGAAGAGACAAGAGGGAGGCAGCCGAAAGTTTTTGGAGAGAGAGGATTAGGGTTTTGGAGATGTTCGGTTATAATAGTTGAGATATAAGACCGAGTATTTGATAAGGTTAACTGAGGTAATGTCCAAGATTTTAGGGAGTGATTTCAATCAATATTAATGTGTGTTTATCCTCCCATTCATCCCTTTAGCCGAATTTTGTGTACATGACACATTTAGAAAATCGCCTACTTAGGCTTATATTAGGGAATATTGTTTTTTTGTGATTTTCAAATTATAATGTAAAGTTTTATTTAATTAATTTCATTAGGTAATATAAGGTTTTGGTTACTTTAGGTTAGGTACAATTTCATATCTTAATTATGATTTTATAATTTCTTAAAGTTTCAAATTTAGAGGGCATTTTGGTCATTTCAGATTATGTTAATTTTGGGGTTTTACAATTCTTCCCCTCTAAAAGAAAAAATTTCGTCCTCGAAATTTGAAGTCGCAAGGTGTAACGAAATCGTAGCAAGTCGTAACAGATCATCGCAATATTCTCATGCCCGAGGAGGCTCTTCCAAAAAAAAAATCTTCAGACCAAAGGTTTCTCATGACTCTTCCAAAACAAAATGGGTTCAGATTCCTCAGAAGGAGACAAATTGGGTTGATTCGGATTTAAAGAACCATAAAACATAATTGGATGATAAGTGGATCTTCTGAAAAGCTTACATGGAATACGAACAGAATTTCAGATCAGATTAACTGTATTACCAGTAGAGAGCTCTACAGTGAGTTTAAGATTTATAACAGAGGTCAACAGAATGCAATACGAGAGTTCAAACTCATCCAGATATTTACTGAACGAAAACAGAGCATACGCATAGGTAGAATGAACCTAATGTCTCACTAATCACGAATATTCCAACGGAGATCAGATTCTAAACTTCTTGGTACTCCCCCAAGACATCCTATGGCCACAATGAGTGCACGTTATATGGTGTAAGTATTATCACGTTGATCAGGCGTCATAATACTAGCACCACATAATTATGCCTTCATGATGATCATACTCTATCTCAAGTCGTAATCAAAACCACCTATCTTAATCCACCTAGTACTTCTACATTCTCAGAGGTCATCAAAATCAAACACCATAACTAAGAGGAAACGAACTACTCGAAGGAGTTAACGGAAGTCCCAGAATGTCTATCAGAATTTGGTACATCATCAAAAGCATCAGATCATCCATCATTCGTCAAATTTCACATAACAAAACCATCGTCCACCATACGCAGAATGCACACCGAGCAGAATTACTAATAAGGAACATAAATCATTCAGGGAATCCTATCATAAGTAACGGAAAATTTGAGTAGGTCAAGAGGAAATGAATAACGTCGTCCAAAACTTCATTCTTCACAAAATCAACTCTTCCAAAAACAAACGTTCGCTTCAGAATTATCGTCCATTCAAATACATGATCTTAAACTTCTTCCAAGTCCATGCAGTCTATTATATGATCATAGAGTGGAAAAGAAATATCAACTCTAGTCTGGTCCCTCAAGCCTTCGGCACTTCTCCTTGGAACTGTGGTGTAGTAACGTGAATCTCTGGCATGGTCACTGTGCCTTCTTCCATACGCGAGTCTGCTTCTGCTCTCAATTCATCCTAGTACAACTAAGGTAAATAGAGAAGCAAGACTGTGTGTCTTAGACAGGCCTTCAGCACGGTTCGAAATTCGCCAACTCCAACTGCCGTCATTGCCGGATGCATGGTAGTATTGCCTGCTACCATCTCTGGACGCCACTCGAATATACTTCTACTAGAATAAAGGGTCATTCCACATGATGGTCTACCTGTTCCTCTTCATGCATAAAACTGAAATACTTCCCGGAGGTTTCTCTCAAATAGTCATCTCTTTTCTTAGAAGTCCTTGTGGTTGCTTCTTCAGTCCTTCAATCATCCACAGAGGTCGTCTGGTACGGAGTTTACAAAGATAGAGTCAATCATTGATACGCTGAATTGAAAGATGGTCATGGTAGTGATACGATTAGGTTTACGATAGTTGATACTCCAAGTTTTCTCTTTCTTCTTCACAAGCTAACAGGGTATTCAAAATGAAGCACTGAGGTGAACAAAATCACAATTCATCATCCCCTCCAATTTCTCAAATTCAATGGCATCATGGTCCGTCAACTGGGATTGGTTCAAATTTTCATTCTGCTTCTCAACCGAAAAGGAAATCCAAGAGTTTCATCATAGAACACCAGAAAATTTGCATAATAAAACTTCCAAGGCCAAGGTTTTCTAAGAGTGGATAATAGGTGTCAGAAGGCAATCAACAATCAAATGAAATCGAGATAGAAGTTTCCATAGCAGGTTAGGCTTAACAGATTTAAGCGGTTAAAGGTTATCATAACGAAAGTGGGATGAAATATATTACTAAAGGTCACAAATCAGATACAGTAGTCCCTGGCAGCGTATGAGGGCCAGCCAATCCATATCTTAAAGTCCACAAAATCGAATATATCAAAGCAAACGGATTCGTAGGATGAGTACGGTCGCCAAGCCAGACGGATAGTTCATATCTCAGGGTTAAGTACATGGTTCATCAAAGTGTGGAATTAGATAAGCGAACAATTTATGGTGTCAGAGCAACAGGCTGCGACTCGTAATACATTTACCCTTGACCTGTGAAGTCTGGACCACTAAGTTTCCACTGTAAGCGCTCATAAGATACCCTTTAAGTTTTGCTTTAGAATTTCCCTATAGGAACTTAAGTTTGACCAGTGAGGAATGGGTAGACTATAAGGCTTTTGTTAAATTATCATTGCTTCCGTATCACTCTGATTTATGCCCTGTTTGTTGAAATCACTTTTGGAGATTGAAAGCTCACGCTTTGCACCACCTCATTCTGATGCCTCTTCGGACTTTCTGAGAAATCCCCATGACGATGAGATACTTGATACATTCTGTTAGTTGTTTCTTGCTTTTGATAAGCATCTATGAACCTTCTGACAATATTTGTTTTCGTCTTAACAATCTCTGTTCCCATGAGAAGTCTGGTGGTGTTTTAACCACGAGTATAAGAATGCTGCCCTCCCATTTTGAACGGTAAGATCTGCTTCGTTGATCCGTCCTTCCTTGATAGTTAATTTTGATTCTATTCTGATAAGAGATTGGCAACTATTCTCCTATGCCTCACTTTTGGCATTTGGAACAATTTTGAACTCCCTACCATGATTTCCGATTATTAAACTTTTGCTACCACTACCTGATTTTGTTCTTCACTTCCGACCTGTTTGATAAGCAGTTTGATACTCCTCTGACCGTCCCGAAGGTCATTTAATCTTAATGTGTTTGACACATTTTATAAATTCATTTCTGTGCTGGATATAAATGTATCATCTGATATTACTCTGTCCTTGCAAAGTCCATTACTACTCCTATGAGAACTCTGGTGATTATTTGCCATTGACTGCGACGATAATTTTGTCTCGATGTGAAATTGTTAACTGAGCATGATGATACTGATTATTGACATTCTATATGCCTCACTTTTTACAGTTATACGATGTTCGTATTACCGATGACTCACAACCTACCTGCCACTTATGTTAATTAGCCAAACTAGAATCCAACACCTTAAATTGTTCGCTTATCTAATTCCACACTTTGATGAACCATGTACTTAACCCTGAGATATGAACTATCCGTCTGGCTTGGCGACCGTACTCATCCTACGAATCCGTTTGCTTTGATATATTCGATTTTGTGGACTTTAAGATATGGATTGGCTGGCCCTCATACGCTGCCAGGGACTACTGTATCTGATTTGTGACCTTTAGTAATATATTTCATCCCACTTTCGTTATGATAACCTTTAACCGCTCAAATCTGTAGTATAGAGTACAACCTTCTCTGAAACCATAAATTGTAACACCCCAACCCGACAAGGGTAAAGATGTCACGCGAATGGTTTCATATCAGATATAACAAAGCATACATTCAAAAGTAATACAAAGATTCTCAAGGGTTACAAAGGAAGTACTGAAATAACATGGTTACATAAAACGGATACAAATTCTAACAATAAAATAACTTCTAATCATCTCTAGGCCAAAATAACTGTCAAGCCTTCTAGGTCCAAAAGTCTCTTCACTCATACCCATCTTCCATCTAAAACCTGCCGCACACGAAAAGAAAACGTGCGGCTGAGCTTACAAAGCCCAGTGAACAGATATATAATAAACGGAAACGAAAGTAAACGGAAATAAACAGATGTAGCATAATGAAGGAGATATAAATAAGGTACAAGAGTAAAGGTTTAGGATAGTCATCCACCCCGAGCCCAGAAACAGATCATATCATATCATAACAGTGTAACCATAAATCTTCATAATCATATAGAGGGGAGACCTCTCAGATAATCAGATAATATGAGGGGTGTCCTCATTCTTCAAATGGAGTAGCTAGCTCCCAGACATATGTGAAAGGCGTGTATTGCACACAGCACCAGTCACCAGACAAGTCATATCATATCAGATTAAATCCACTAAACAGATCAGATCTAGGATTGCAATCCATACGCCCCCCAGAAACATATATAATCCATAGTCAAAGTAATGCGCATATCATAATCAGAATGGGGACGGTGTGAGGAATCACTCACCCACACATGAGTCATGCCAGTGGTGCATCACAGACACGGCCAGGTTACCTTCCTGGCTAGGTAACAGAAATGTGGCTCGGGTATCAAACTAAGAGTCGAAGGTCAAAGGTCAAAGGTTCATATCATAATCAGGGTATCATATCAGAAGGTTCAATATCAGAAGTTCATAATCAGACCAGTCAAAGTATCAGAAGGTCAAGTATCAGAAGTTCAAATATCAGAAGGTCAAATATCCCAGGTCAATATCCAAAAAGGGTCAATGTATCCGATGATCAAATCTTCAAAAGGTTCAATATCAAAAATACTTTTCAAAAGGTTTCCTCTTAAGGTTCATTTAAAAACAATCATTCAAAAATAGTTTTCATAAATGGTCTTTCAATTAGTTTTCATAAAACGAACTTCAAAATAGTTTTCTTAAAGTCAATATATCATGCTTGAAAAACCCTTTCAAAATACTTTACTTAAAACATTTCCATCTCATATCAAAAAGGTCTTCATATCATAGGTTCAAAATCAGAGATCAAAGGACGAAGCAAAGGTGTCATAGCAAGGGGTCGTAACAGAGTATCAAATCAGAGATTTAACAGATCAGAAAAGAATCATAGGAAACCTTACAGAGAAGGTCAGAATATCTGTACCTTAGACCGCAAGTGCAAATACAACAGAAAAATATAAAAGTCGGAAGCCAACTCCATCTTCAGCGAATCTACACAAATTAATGATCGGCTAATTATTAATATCTCATTTTACATCGGATTACTCATTTTAGTCGACTTTCCATTTTTATTAACTTTCCGGATTTAGTAACTTTCGGATTACCAATAACGATTAAGTAAACTTAAGGCTTATTATTACCACTATCGTACTGATTAACTTGTATATGTATATGTATATGTATATATATATATGTTTATATATTATGGTTTTGCATGGCCACACGTAAAAGACACGAAGTGAGACAACCCAATTATTAACGAGACCACATCTTATCAGATTCACATGTTTGATATGCATGGGAATTAGATGCAATATAACGCCCCAAAACACACTCTTTAACTTCATTTATAACACATTTAAGTTCTATGATCTTAATTTATAGTTTCATAAAAGGTTGTACTCTATACTACATTCGATCCATGACTCATTCAACTCTTTATTAACCTATTTCATACTTAACATTTGAGCACGGCTCATACCCATGTTTTAACATATTACGTACTAATTAACTCGAGCCCGATAACCAGACGACATGAAAACAGAAATCATACATATCATGTTTAGTATCATGCTTTAGCCCCTACGCGACCCACATACCATATGCTTGTATGAAAACAGTCCATGCATAAAATCTCAACGAGACACATATGATCACCTTTCTCAGTCACACAATGATTCACACTCCCACATAGATCTTTTACCCTTTTTTTTTAAAACCATGTCGACACCAAGCATGCAAGATAAAACAAGTAATGAGACCCACATGCATACACACATTCGTCTAGTCTAATACAGTCCTTACACATGCATTTTTACACGTTTACACTATTTGAATATCTACATAAATCACGTCATGCAAGTCCTCAATTTTAAATTAAGTTTGACTCAAAGGCTTATATTCTGCATGAAAGAACACACTCACATATTACCATATGAGACCCTCACATGCAATCACAGACTCACAGCCCATAACTATATTTAAATCATTCACTTTAACATACATGCGACACCAGTAAGGCCTTTATCCGATTCACACAAAACTCACCCTAAGGCTAACCCAGTCGACACACAAACACACTCTTACCCACGTATAATGACATGCACGACCATGTCTTTATTTACTGATTTTGTTTCCAGGTTTTAGAACATAAATTAGGGGACATATAGTGATTAGATTGACCAGATAATGTAGCGTAGCACAGCAGGTTCGAGAGATAGAACAAAAACTCAAGTCGACATGTGTAGGTTTTATAATTTCACGCCTCGTTTAGAAAACTAAGGTCGACACATGAGGGTTAGATTATTCATAACTCAAAACGTAGCCTATGACTCGATACAAAGTTGGTTCTATCCCGCGACACAAACAGATATGGACTTCGTATTATTAAAGCTTTTCATGACATAAATATTAACTTCTTCGTGTAACTGGTTATTAGCGAGATGTTACGACTAGGTGTTCATATAATACTTTCGAATATAAAAGAGTCGAACCAAGGAACATCAAACTGTTCAAGGGTTACCTTAGATCGATCATACGCACGACACAAGAATGCAAGAATTAGCCACGATTGAACCACGCCTCAAACACAACTCCTTCGAACCCTACTGTTACCCCGATCAACCCTCCTTCGA
Organism: Artemisia tridentata subsp. tridentata; assembly: GCA_021014915.2. Taxonomy (NCBI): domain Eukaryota; kingdom Viridiplantae; phylum Streptophyta; class Magnoliopsida; order Asterales; family Asteraceae; genus Artemisia; species Artemisia tridentata. The sequence continues at coordinate 127,089,473 of CP139506.1, forward strand.
ACCGCCTTAAACACCCTTGATCAATACACCACTAATCAGGAACAATACACGATGGAACCACCAAGGAAACAGCAACAATCGACTCCTTGGCTGCTGTCTTTGCTGATCGAACAGAAGAGACAAGAGGGAGGCAGCCGAAAGTTTTTGGAGAGAGAGGATTAGGGTTTTGGAGATGTTCGGTTATAATAGTTGAGATATAAGACCGAGTATTTGATAAGGTTAACTGAGGTAATGTCCAAGATTTTAGGGAGTGATTTCAATCAATATTAATGTGTGTTTATCCTCCCATTCATCCCTTTAGCCGAATTTTGTGCACATGACACATTTAGAAAATCGCCTACTTAGGCTTATATTAGGGAATATTGTTTTTTTGTGATTTTCAAATTATAATGCAAAGTTTTATTTAATTAATTTCATTAGGTAATATAAGGTTTTGGTTATTTTAGGTTAGGTACAATTTCATATCTTAATTATGATTTTATAATTTCTTAAAGTTTCAAATTTAGAGGGCATTTTGGTCATTTCAGATTATGTTAATTTTAGGGTTTTACACCTTGCCAATAATAAGTTGCTTATACACCTGAGAAAAACATGTTAAAAGTCAGCAAAAAGCTGGTGAGTACACAGGTTTATAAATATACAGTAAAATCAATAGTTTGGACCATGAGTTTGGTATATGAACATTACAACGCATATAATGTCATATAGAAATAGTCTATTACGCTAGCACTAAGTTCATGCAACCGAAGCTATAACAGTGTGCATGCTCAAAGAGCATGTAAACATATATAGGGGCCCGGCAAGTGTTTATCATAGACACTTGTGTTTCGACATGGTATACGTTCATTTTCCTACCCAGTCAATCCGAACGGGGGCGTTACCCCCAATAGATCTATTTATAACATTTGCGCTTCCCAGCAGGAATTGACGGTTTATGAGTTGGAAATAATGGGACATAATAGGGCTTAGACTAAACCACGTAATAGCATAAATAACAGTTTTGGTCCATAAAAGAGTTTTGCATATTTCTCACCCCAATAGTAAAACAAGTATAAATAGAGTGGGGCTATAAACTCACCTCAGCAAAGTAAGCAGTAAGTGAAGTAAATCAGAGAAAATGTGGCACCAACACGCGACCTAGATTAGTAAGGCATGATTTAGTTCACAGTTTAAGTTTAAGATTCAACGAATTTTAATTAACTCAAAAGTTTTAAAGTGTTGTGTTATTGTTGCTTGTGTGGCAGCATTTAAGTTTGATAATGGTTTTATAAAAGTTGGCAAGAATTGGCTCTTGGGTGTGCATACGCAAACATGTATAGTAGTATAATGTACTTATGACAAAAAGTATTCGTTAACAAAAATCCGAAAGGTAAAGTATAGAGAATAAGTGATTATTAAGTGTTGTCGAAAAACGTGGAAAAGTGTATACATATATAGTGTATATAGTATTTTTGTGAAAAGATAATTTATAAAAGAAAATCATTATTTTTAGTTAAATCGTTTATCCAAAGTATATCTTTGATGAAAATCGGGTATGACCCATGAAACATTTTGGTTTATCGTAGTAACTTATGATATAAGTAAAAGTATATGACGTTTATAATTTATAAAACTCGTATAAGTTTTTATGAAGCACAACAGGTTCATGTGTAAGTTACTAGTTGATTGAATTTAATAAACTGTTGTTATATAAGTCCTTGGAACCAAAATAAGTTTTCGTACTACATAATAAATCATTATTAGAGATATTGACCAATGATTCAAAAATTAAGTTTTGTATACTAGTTATAAATTATAATCCATTATCATATATGTTTAGTAGATTAGAGTATGTCGTGAAATCACGTCGAGATTGATAAGTCGAATAAGAATGGAATGAGTCGTAGCAAATCAGTAAATCAAACGCAACCTTATGTCGAGGATAGGTGGGCTTTGGCCCAATGCGAAACAAACATACACACCCCCTTAGCTGCGAATGGGCTTTGGCCCAATAATGTAACAAATAAACACAGACTACTAAACACGGACAGATGGGTGTTTACAATCAAAATGATTTTATATGCACTTTTGGAGATTCCATGACACAATGTTGAGCAAGCTAAATGCTCGATGCCGAGCTCGAGTGACCAATTAAAAACAAGTCCGAATGCCTTCGACCTTGTGGTTGTGACACGAAGCAGTCGTGCCCTTAGTGTACGGGCTGGAACCCTTTTATTTGAGCAAAACTAACACACCCCAGGTGTGCTTGCGACTTGAACAGTTAACAACGCACGCACTGGTATCAACACAAACGTGACTCAACACACCCTTGTGTTGTTGATGCTAACCGACCAATGGCTCACCCTTCGTGGGTGGGGGTGGTGGAAAAAAAACAAAACCAACCACAGCACACCCCTTGTGGGTGTGGCTTTTCTTGAATCTAAAAAAAACAACAAGTTACCCACGGTGGAACCCGACACACAATTACTAACCAAAACCAGGTTCACAACTACTCAAACCAAATTATAACCGATTGACTAAGCTGCTAAGTGGGCAAAACAGGTGGTTGTCTTGTTAAACTGAACAAAATACGAACATGACATACGCACCCTATGCGGGTCGTTGCCGAACTAAGAATAAAACCAAACGGACTATCGCAAAAATTAGCTACTTTTACCAACATATACGATACAACATAAACCAAAATTTTAAACACATAACGCTAACAAGCAAGGCCTAAGACCAGCAACCAAATCTTTTTCTTCGTGAACCCGAAACGACATAGATTAATAGGAAGACGCATAATCAAGGACCCAAAAAAAAAAAAAAAAAAAAAAAAAAAAAAAAAAAAACAACACTTCCACATATGAGCCTCATTATATTCGGTTTTTGACTTGTTTCAAATTCTTACCATACAAGAGCTTTAACACCACAGTTTTTCACTAAAACCACTTAACCGATTCATCAATAACCAAGTTTAACTAATTCACCACAAATGATTTATGATTAATTCTTACCATACAAGTAGTCTCAGATTCGAATGAAACAAAACAAGTAAGCAAAATTAAAACCTTACAAAAGAATAGAGCCGATTACAAAGTAGACCAAGAAGATCTAGACTCAAATCCGATTCAAGCAAATCCACACCCCTTTCCACAAAAATGTTTGCCCTTGTAAACCAACTATGAATTTGTTTTGATACGGTTTGAGTGTGTGGACTTGCTTGTGAATCGACTTGGGTTAAAAAAAAATAGACATGGAGTGTTTGACCCTCCTATCCTCGTTACCAATCGAATCATAGCCAAAAGAAGAATAACATCGCCCTTAGCCTCGTCATCTTCTTGGTGATATGTGTTGACTTCGAGGCTTAGACAAAAGGGGTCAGACCTGACCGGCCTCAGGGATGCTATGGACCATCTTGGAGCTTTGTTATCATTAGCGTAGTGAGTCAGATCTGGCCGTCTCAGTTGTGGGGATGAAGATGACGATATAAATGAGGGAGAGAGAGAATCGTGGGTGTGTGTGTGGGGATTAGAAAGAAACACGTTTATCCATTTTTTTTTATATGATTTATTAAATTGAGTGGGGTGGGGTTCGGTGGTGTATAAGGCTGCTTGCAGTAAGGCGATCAAGTTCTCCCATTTTTCTCTGCCACGTCAGCTTTCTCTCTCCAGCGACCTACAGGCGATTAGGTGCCCCAGTAAGGGCGACCAAGTTCAATTTTTTATTTTTTTTTTTTTTTTAGGGCGACCAATTTTTTTTTTTTTTTTTTTTTTTTTTTTTTACACATTTTTAAACACAAACTCAAATTTTATTTAATAATTAAAACATTACATAATAATTCAAATAAAATAAAAACATTACAATAAAATTGAAATCACACTAAAACATTACGATACTTATTAAAAACTAATAATTAAGGTTGTGTCGTTCCTTGATTTCGTTCTTAATTTCTTGCATCCTTTCTTTGACACTTTCTGGCAAAGCCGGGTCGATTGGTGTTATATAGAATAGGATGTCTTTATCCCGTTTCTTTAGCCGGTCAAATTCAAGTCTTTCTCTTTCGACTTGAACTTTATTTGCCTCTATTTCCAACGCTTTTTTCTTCAGTTCGTAGTAGCCGTCTGCCATTTCCTGCCATTTCTCGGCTACATCTGCCATATAAGAAGACTTGGAAGAACTCTCCGAGGACTTCTTCTTATTTTTCTTAGCGGCGTCTCGGCCAATTGGTCGCTGTTTTCGAATGACTACTTCTTCATCATCAGGCACATCGGAACCCGTTTCGGAAGTCCTTGCCTTCTTTCGACCCACATCTTGGCTTAAAAAAGCCGGCATCTCATTGTCTTTCCAAACCTCATGGTCCTTCAGAATTTCCCAACAATGCTCCAATAAGAACGCATGTTCATACATTAATAGGTATTCTTCACACGCTCGTTTGTAAACAGTGAGGTCATTCCCACCACTTCCAAAATTCTTAAATGAATTATCGTAAATGGCACAAAACTGACCAACTCTAGGACGAATCCTATTTTTCCATTTGGTAACTATCGAGTTGTAAGATCTTTCTGCACCAACCTCATTTTGAAAGTACTTAATCACTTTCTGCCAAAATCCTTTGGCATTTTGGCTGTTTCCGACAATGCTATTCTCGGACACATCGCACCAAGCTCTGCACAATGCGACCTCTTCTTCGCGTGACCAAAGCAAAGAATCATTCTTTGTTTCCTTCTCCACAGCCGGCTTCTTACCCTTCGTCGCTCGTTTTTTTGGTTTCACCGGCGAAGTCTCTTCTGAAATAGCATCTTCATTTGGAACCGATCCATGACCCGAACCATAACCTGAACCTTGACCGGAACCGTGATACTCTTGAGTCGGATAACCCGAACCGGTTCCCATATAAAAGTCAGGATTGTTATATAATTGTTCATCAAAATCACAAGCATTAAAATTCATACGGTTAACCGGAGAATATTCTTGATAACCTGAATATGAAGAGTTTGACGAGTCCATCTTTGGACGATACACGGATTCGGGTGAGCCGTATGGTTGTGGAGGTGGTTGTTGTCGTTGTTGTGGAGGTGGTGTTGTCGTTGTTGTGGAGGTGGTTGTTGATATGGTGGAATAAATGGACGATTTACATGAAATGGATTTTCAGTTTGTTGTTGTTGAGGAAGTTTCGATTGATAATCAAAACTAGGAGCTCGGAAATTAATGTTTGGTGACATACGGGTTAACCAGAAATTCGGATCCGGTGTTAATTGCGGCATGTTTTGAGGCAATCGGGATTTTCGGCCTTTTGATTGTGGTGTTTTCTTAGACATGTTGAATTAAGGATTGATGTGTGAGATTTTGATTAAGAGAATTGAGAGAGTTTGGTGTAGTGAATTGTGTTAAATATGTGTGTGTTTTTTTTTTTTTTTTTTTTTTTTTTTTTTTTTTTTTTTTTTTTTTTTTTTTTTTTGAATTCAACAAGCAAAGTTTAAAAAAAAAAACGGGTATATTTCATTTGCACTCGATCGTCCCTGTGACCAAGTTGTAGCCGATCGAGTGGGTCGACCGACTTCTGCAATAAGAGAATCGATCCTCCAAATCGATCACCACTCGATCACGCATGGCTCGACCGAGCTTAGTGCATGAAGCCTAAAGAAAACATAAAGGAATGGATTTTACTTAATTTTTGTTTCCTTTGTGGGTATTATGTGTATCCCGTGTTCCGTTGAGCTCCGGTGAAATTGGAGTTTTCCAGGTTAGCGTGAGCGCGAAAAAGATGATTTATGAGAACGTTTTTGTAAAAGTAATATAAAAACACAATTATTGATTCCAGATAACCAATGTTGGATTCATGCCGTTACTAGGGTTGTGTCGGTACGCGTGTGGTGTTGTGTGCGAGATATTTCTCGTTGTATTACGTAAATACTCAGTAATAGTCAGAAAACGAAAAGCTCATATTTTCTGATAAAATAACCAATGTAATGAGTTACTGTAAGCTACAGTGTGTGGGTTTGCTTCCCAAAATAGTTATGCAAGCTCATGAATGCTTAATCGAACAGTTAGGTAATAATAAATTTCCATTTATTATTAAAATATTGGTTAGAAAATTACCGTTTGTCACATCCTTCCCGCCTTAGAAGGAAAACTGTCATCGGTTTTCACTTAGAGTTACCCGATGGATTTGAGAAAAGGTGTGGGTATTTACGCTTGATCTCCTCTTCACGCTCCCACGTGTATTCGGGACCTCTTCGAGAGTTCCAACAGACTTTAACAATAGGAATGCGGTTTTGCTTAAGCCGTTTGATTTCTCGGTCCATTATCTCGATAGGTTCTTCAATGAAGTTTAGTCTCTCGTCGATTTGGATTTCCTCCAGAGGAATGACAAGAGTTTCGTTTAAGAGACATTTCTTCAAGTTGCACACGTGAAACACATTGTGCACAGAACTGAGCTCTTGTGGTAATTCGAGTCGGTAGGCTACCGGCCCGATCCTGATGAGAATTTTGAAAGGTCCAATGTACCGGGGATTTAATTTCCCACGCTTTCCAAAGCGAATCACGCCTTTCCATGGCGAAACTTTCAACATAACCCGATCTCCAACTTGGAGCTCAAGCGGTTTTTGTCTCTTGTCTGCGTAGCTTTTTTGACGGTCTCGAGCTGCTTGCATTCGGCTCTTGATTTGCACAATCTTTTCAGTAGTCTCTTGTACTAGTTCAGGACCAGTAAGCTGACTTTCTACGACTTCAGCTCAACATATAGGTGATCTGCACTTTCGACCATAAAGTGCTTCATAGGGTGCAACTTTAATGCTTGTGTGATAGCTGCTATTGTAAGAGAACTCGGCTAATGGTAGGTGCCTATCCCGACCATTTCCAAAGTCTATCACACATGCTCGCAGCATGTCTTCTAAGGTTTGAATGGTCTTCTCACTTTGACCATCTGTTTGGGGATGGTAGGCGATGCTCATATTAAGATCAGTACCCAAAGCATCTAGTAGTGATCTCCAAAAGTTCGACGTGAAATGGCTATCTCTATCGGAGATAATAGAAATTGGAGCCCCATGTCATGCCACGATCTCTTTTAAGTACAATCGTACAAGTTTATCCATGCTGTCATTCTCCATGATTGGTAGGAAGTCGGCGGAATTGGTGAGATGGTCGACGTTTACCCAAATAGTGTCATAACCACTAGGAGTTTTGGGATGAAGTCCATAGTTATACATTTCCAAATTTCCATTCTAGAATTTCTGGTTGCACTAGCAATCCTAACGGTTTCTGCTATTCAGCCTTAACTTTGTGATGATTTACAACTTCGTTTGGGTGGGCACCACTAAATTTTTCTTGGCCTTAAACCATCCCTTTGGTCTAAATCCTGGTAGCGTAAAGTTCAATCCTATTATGATATAAGGTGATAGCATGGCTGGTCCTTAAGGTTTATTCCGGAATTGGGTGTCTTCCTTTTCAGAGGCATGGGTAAAATTTTATTCGAAAACTTCATATGAGTAATTGTTTATACAAATTTGACCAAAAGTGTTTTTCAAGCAATAGACATTTCTTTGTTTGAAACTACTAGTTATGTAAAGTGGTACGACCTCGAAAGATGTATCATTTAGTAAAATAGGTTTTTAAACAGGTTGTAGGTATAACGATTTCACCAAAGTTGACATTTAGTCACTCCTTAATATGCAAAAATCTTGATAAAGTTCGCCAAATATTTTTTTAACGCATCAAAATGTGTGTTTCAGAAAAGTATCACTATGAGTTTTATGATTGATATAAACGCATTTTTAAAGAACGGTCCTTAAAGGAAGAATATCGAAGAAGAAGGTGTAGTCGGGTATGTACATCTACATATGTTTCAAGTGTCCAAAGACAGATCCTAGTTGTCAAGGCTGAGTAGGGCTTGATGTTTAATATCAGGCAAAGCTTGTAGATACAAGTATTCGACTTACTTAAGCCGTGCTAAGAGGTGTCATGACTTAAATTGTTGCACTAATGGTCTGGAATGAATAAATCAGTCAGATACTATGCAGAGAGATGTCTTACTTGTTTACAAGTGATGAATGTGCAAGAATGATCGTTTGGTATGTTAAGGCTTCCTGGCATTTCGGTGTGGAAGTGATGTCATAAAAAAAATGATGGGGCCGAGTCATCTAGACTCCTAGAGTGCACAATGTCATAAAGGTAATTGTATATTGATAATCTGACTTAATGCATCCGCTACCTATAAGGAATGAAGAGGATAAATTGTACTTTGACGAAGCAATGTCAAAGCATGATATATTGATATCTATAGTCTGAGACGGAGGTGCTTGATTTACCTCTAAGGTTTGGTTTAGTGAGTAACGGTCTTTTGATAAAAGTTCATGTCCTAGGCCAGCTTGTATTCCCAAGGGATTAGTGAAGGGTTAGGCATATGTCCCCACGATAGTAGTTCGGGTTACCTCGTAAGGCCTTAAGGCTTCTGTTGGGTTACTAGTCAACTTCTGGTAAATCTCTAGATCCTTAAAAGTTTAGTGGTTCACTCATTGTTTATTCCTGCTGAGGGGTCCTTCTTGTGTTGCTAGGATTCTATTAACATAAGGTACGCGAACAAGTTTTCCATTGTGGATGATTATGGTTTGGTATTTCGACATCCAGTCTACACTGGGGACGATGTCGAAATCTCCAAGTTTTGTGGGCATAGGGTCACCCAAGCCAGTACGGGGAGTTTTATACGTCTAGAGTACGAACTTGAATGATGGTGTCGATTGCTACTAGCAGTCAGTTGGTTGGCTCAGTAGTGTACTCAGTACTTAATGCGGAGAGTATAACCCTGTAGAATGATGTTGATTGCTACTAGCAATCGGTCAGTCAAGTTGTTCAAGCACTTAGCGTTCTGCACAGAAGATAAAAATTTTGATTGGGATCTAAATATAACCGTTGCAACTATTTGACACAATTGCTATAACGCAAGAATATGCTTCAGCCACATATAAGGTCATGAGTTATTCGGTAGCTATCAAACTTAAAGATTTGTCTGATTGATGATGAAGTGTCTCAGAATCGGAAGAGGTAGTGTAAAATGAGATGCTAATCGGTGGGGTTGTCCTATGATGGCTGGTGGTGTAACTTATCCTTGTGATGTGAGACAAGGCTGATTTTATGTAGTAAGATTGCGTCGAAGTCTATTTGGTTACTGTAAGGATGCCCATGTCTTGCACCACTTTTTATGTACCACACACGCGAGTTTTTGATTTCTCTAAATGGAAACAGAAAATTTGTCTTTTGGTAAATTTTTTAAGGCAACCACTCCTAGCATAACATGGTTCTACCTGAATTATACATAGGTGATCAGGCTTTGTATAATTAAGGTTCAGTGATGCAATGCTGGGTTTAGTTACAAGAAAATATATCGGTTATTTTGTTTATGAGGTAGTAGTAAGAAATACTTTTCAAAGAAGTAGTTAGTTTACAAGGTGATAACAAGATAGTTTATAGAGCGGTTTGCAAAACAGTTTATAGGGTAATAGGAAAAACACTTTATCATTTGCAAGATAGTAGAAAAGTTGTAGTTTGGTTTTTGATTAAATAGCGAAATTGTTTCGTAGGATAATAACAAAATGGTCTGTGAGGTACCCGCAAAATAGTTTGTAGAGTAATAGCAACAAGGTTTATTATTTCATGAGATAATGACTAAAGTAGCTCATAAGGAAGCAAAATAATTTATAAGATGATAGCAAAACTTGTAGGATAACCATAACAGATTTTATACATTGTTAGTGAAGCCATTTGTTGGTTTATGAAACAGTAGTAAGGCAGCAAATTGGTTCATTACATAGTAACACTATAGTTTGTAAAATGGTTTGCGAAATGTTTTATAGGGCAGTAAGAAAACAATTCATTGTTTATAAGATAGTAGTAAGGTTGAAATCTTTGATTTTATGATATGGTAGTAAAATAGTTCGTAGGATGACGACAAATTGGTTTGTAATGTATATGTGAAATAGTTTATAGAGTGATAGATACGCAATTTGTTGTTTTGTAAATCAGTGGCTAAGGTGGTTCTTAGAGAAGCAAAATAATATATAAGACAATAGTAAAACTGGTAGGATGATTGTAACGTAGTTTACAAAATGATAGTGAAGTCATTTGTCTACAAGAGAAAACAAACGGTAAGATTTTTGCAAGGGATAATGAGGAGTCATCACATGAATGGATAGCATCACAGTAGAGTATGAAAGAAAATGACTCAATCAAGATAATCAGCAACATAAAGAGATAACAAAGTGAGCTTGTTATAGATTAAAAGTCAGTTACAAGATCTGAAAATTACAAGCTTCACGATAATATCCTACACTTACTGAGGACTCCTCAGTTAAGTGAAATACAACAACTACGAATCATATCTAAGGCTGGTCCCTGGTCCTGGAACTTAAAAGCATGCTCCCCAAGCTGTGCCTCGACCTCAGCAATGTGAGTCCTCAATGCTAAGTTCTCCCTGCGGTGTGCCTGATCAACCCTCAATAATGCTGCAACTTGGGCCTCGAGGATCAGTATCCTCCCATGCATCACCTGGGCTGCCTCTGGGGCCACAACTTGTGTCTGCTCAAGTCTATCTGATCTGCCACCCAAGTCAAGGATATCTCGACTGTTGGAGTGTGTCCTAGCATAGAGTCTGCTGAAGTCGTCCTCATACTGATCAAAACGAGCTGGCTGTAACTCGTCAAGCTGGTCAGAGTGGAGACCTAGTATGCTAGTCTGTAACTCTAGCTGAGTCTAAATCTGTGAGATAACATCGGTCTCTGTAGCAGCTGGTGATGCCACTGGGAGTGGATAATGTGGAGGCACAAAAGATTGTGAGGAAAACACATAATCTGAACTTCCAATAGCAGTAGTGTGACTGATCATACATGGTATCTCCTTCCATCCCGCGCCATCCTCTGTCTCATCCTGAGCTCTCCTCGAGCTCTCTCTGACCTCAAAAGTACTAGGCACATCCTCTAGTATTATGCTAACCCGGGGCACAACTGCCTTCTGCTCCATACCCAAACCTAAATCAATATCAATCCCTGTACCCTCAGTAGGAGTACTCTTAGCTAATGTCTGTCCAACAACTGCATGGTCAGTCTGCTCCTCCTCCTCCTCTGGAACCTCTACTGAGTAAGAATCATTGGCCCTCCTGAGCCTTTGGCGTAGAGGTGAGTGGGTAGGTGAACGTGGTGATAAGATGGATGGTGGCGATACTGGGGTTGTAGGGGTGCCCATGTAGGTGCATAGGGACCTACAACGTGATGGAGATAACAGAAGAGTGTGAGCAGGGTTCTAGGTACCCTACGCAGTGTGGGATGATTGTCTGGTAGGTGGGCGTATGGTTATGCGTATAGCACGGCGGGGAATAGTAGGAGCAACCTGAATGACTGGTGTGGTATGGGTATGTGGTGGTGATGGTGGTGTAGGCTCAATGGTGTCAGGGTCTGGTGCATGATAAGCCTGAAGCACCTGCATGTAGGGATCATCTGAGCCCGGTGTGGTCTGAGGGGATGATGAAGTGTGAGTGCGCAAGATGTTCTCAGTGATGTCGAAGGAAGGCATAGTCTGTGACAAAGACGGTGTACGTGTGTAAGTATATAGAAAATACTTATAGTATATGTATGGTAAAGTAAAATCAGCAAAAGTGTAACGCGTAGAGGAAACAAGTGAACAGCAAGTAACTTGGCAAGCAAGGCAGGCAGGCAAGTGGCGGTCATAGGGACTTGTTTTTGTAAAAAGCGGTTATAGTTTAGGGTTTATATGTACCTAGTTCTCTATAACCTAGGCTCTGATACCAATCTGTAACACCCCCAAATCTGATAATTGCAGAAGCATTCGGGTCATGGGGTGCTACTGAATTGGAAATCATAACACAAGGTGATAAAGAACGGAATACATACTCTGTTAAAATATATTCAGTTGAATTAAATCAAGTTTACATCAGAGTTTTAAATTAAACAAATAAGCCCAAAAGTCTAATGGTCCCATAAAAAGAAGTCATAAAAATGTGTGAAAACACTTCGGTAAATAGTTTATGACCATCGCCTTGCCACACCTTGCCAATAATAAGTTGCTTATACACCTGAGAAAAACATGCTAAAAGTCAGCAAAAAGCTGGCGAGTTCACAGGTTTATAAATACACAGTAAAATCAATAGTTTGGACCATGAGTTTGGTATATGAACATTACAACTCATATAATGTCATATAGGAATAGTCTAGTACGCTAGCACTAAGTTCATGCAACCGAAGCTATAACAGTGTGCATGCTCAAAGAGCATGTAAACATATATAGGGGCCCGACAAGTGTTTATCCCAGACACTTGTGTTTCGACATGGTATACGTTCGTTTTCCTACCCGGTCAATCCGAACGGGGGAGTTACCCCTAATAGATATATTTATAACATTCGCGCTTCCCAGCAGGAATTGACGGTTCATGAGTTGGGCATAATGGGACATAAAAGGGCTTAGGCTAAACCACGTAATAGTATAAATAACAGTTTTGGTCCATAAAAGAGTTTTGCATGTTTCTCACCCCAATTGTAAAACAAGTATAAATAGAGTGGGGCTATAAACTCACCTCAGCAAAGTAAGCAGTAAGTGAAGTAAATCAGAGAAAATGTGGCACCAACACGTGACCTAGATTAATAAGGCATGATTTAGTTCACAGTTTAAGTTTAAGATTCAACGAAGTTTAATTAACTCAAGAGTTTTAAAGTGTTGTGTTATTGTTGCTTGTGTGGCAACATTTAAGTTTGATAATGGTTTTATAAAAGTTGGCAAGAATTGGCTCTTGGGTGTGCATACGCAAACACGTATAGTAGTATAATGTACTTATGACGAAAAGTATTCGTTAACAAAAATCCGAAAGGTAAAGTATAGAGAATAAGTGATTATTAAGTGTTGTCGGAAAACGTGAAAAAGTGTATACATATATAGTGTATATAGTATTTTTTGTGAAAATATAATTTATAAGAGAAAATCATTATTTTTAGTTAAATCATTTATCCAAAGTATATCTTTGACGAAAATCGGGTATGACCCATGAAACGTTTTGGTTTATCATAGTAACTTATGATATAAGTAAAAGTATATGACGTTTATAATTTATAAAACTCGTATAAGTTTTTATGAAGCACAACAGGTTCATGTGTAAGTTACAAGTTGATTGAATTTAATAAACTGTTGTTATATAAGTCCTTGGAACCAAAATAAGTTTTCGTACAACATAAAAAATCATTATAAGAGATATTGACCAATGATTCAAAAATTAAGTTTTGTCTACTAGTTATAAATTATAATCCATTATCATATATGTTTAGTAGATTAGAGTATGTCGTGAAATCACGTCGAGATTGATAAGTCGAATAAGAATGGAATGAGGCGTAGCAAATCAGTAAATAAAACGCAACCTTATGTCGAGGATAGGTGGGCTTTGGCCCAATGCGAAACAAACAGACACACCCCTTAGCTGTGAATGGGCTTTGGCCCAATAATGTAACAAATAAACACAGACTACTAAACACGGACAGATGGGTGTTTACCATCAAAATGATTTTATCTGTACTTTTGGAGATTCCATGACACAATGTTGAGCAAGCTAAATGCTCGATGCCGAGCTCGAGTGACCAATTAAAAACAAGTCCCAATGCCTTCGACCTTTTGGTTGTGACATGAAGCAGTTGTGCCCTTAGCGTACGGGCTGGAACCCTTTTATTCGAGCAAAACTAACACACCCCAGGTGTGCTTGCGACCTGAACAGTTAACAATGCACACACTGGTATCAACACAAACCTGACTCAACACACGCTTGTGTTGTTGATGCTAACCGACCAATGGCTCACTCTTCATGGGTGGGGGTGGTGGAACAAAAACAAAACCAACCACAGCACACCCCTTGTGGGTGTGGCTTTTCTTGAATCTATAAAAAACAACAAGTTACCCACGGTGGAACCCTACACACAATTACAAACCAAAACCAGGTTCACAACTACTCAAACCAAATTATAACCCATTGACTAAGCTGCTAAGTGGGCAAAACAGGTGGTTGTCTCGTTAAACCAAACGAAACACGAACATGACATACGCACCCTATGCGGGTCGTTGCCGAACTAAGAATAAAACCAAACGGACTATCGCAAAAATTAGCTACTTTTACCAACATATACGATACAACATAAACCAAAATTTTAAACACATAACGCTAACAAGCAAGGCCTAAGACCAGCAACCAAATCTTTTTCTTCGTGAACCCGAAACGACATAGATTAATAGGAAGACGCATAATCAAGGACCAAAAAAAAAAAAAAAAAAGAAAACAACACTTCCACATATGAGCCTCATTATATTCGGTTTTCGACTTGTTTCAAATTCTTACCATACAAGAGCTTTAACACCACAGTTTTTCACTAAAACCACTTAACCGATTCATCAATAACCAAGTTTAACTAATTCACCACAAATGATTTATGACTAATTCGAATTTATCAAAACAACATAATTACTTTTGTTTTTACGCATACCTTCAATTATTCCAAAGTAGTCTCAGATTCGAATGAAAACAAAACAAGTAAGCAAAATTAAAACCTTACAAAAGAATAGAGCCGATTACAAAGGAGACCAAGAAGATCTAGAATCGAATCCGATTCAAGCAAATCCACACCCCTTTCCACAAAAACGTTTGCCCTTGTAAACCAACTATGAATTTGTTTTGATAGGGTTTGAGTGTGTGGACTTGCTTGTGAATCGACTTGGGTTAAAAAAAAAAGACAAGGATTCATGCCGTTACTAGGGTTGTGTCGGTACGCGTGTGGTGTTGTGTGCGAGATATTTCTCGTTGTATTACATAAATTGTAAGGTCCCGCAAAAATCCATTGTAAAAGTCCTCATTGATTAATGATAACCTCGGATTACTGTCAAATAAATCCTATTTTTACGGGGAAATTTAAAATTTTCCCTTATTGTTATCATTACCACATTACATTTTCACGACATATAATAAATGACACCACGAACTCGAGATAACATTCACATCGCAACACCACATTTTCACGAATAACGTCAAATGGCAATACTTATATTAAATTAAGTTCCACTCCATAATTACCTTAAATTAATTTTGAACATTTTAATTACAATATATCCAACTATAATTAATATCACTAATTACCTACTAATCCTACAAATACAAACCAAACGGACTGGATTAACATACCCAGCCCATCACCATTCGTCCACTGTTCCAGGCCCAAACCCCAAATTCAGTTTTAACTTTATAATTTTTATGGAATTCGACTTCCACAACCCCTCCAAATCAGCTCGCGTACTCTCAAATATTAAACGCAACCCTCGAATATTTTTACACCATCTCATTCACGACCCACTAGACTATTCGAGTACCAAGTTTCAGAAACTCAAGTCGAGTTTTGATATGATCGTGAAGACCAAATTGTTTGTCCCACTTCTACCCAAAACATATGGACAAAAATCATAAAACTCAACCAAATCGTTCCCCGAATTTTCCTACAACTTTCTAATAACCATGTTAGCAATATATGATGTTTAAAAAGAGGTTAGGACAGCAGGAAGAATAATGTGGCTCGTTGGCTTCACTTTTGAACTCAATAAGAAGATAACGTGTGTATATATACATTCCAACCACAAAAGACAAGTTCTACCTAACTCTCCCATACCTCTTAATGATTTTAGAAGTCAGAAGCATGCTAATAATACTGGTCACAAACAGTGGTAACAAATGATTGAGTTTTGAGGGTAATATGGTCAAAAACATGCATAGCCTACTTCTATATATCTCACCCTCTTCTAGCAGCTTTCTACGTATTCAACATACTCACTCTCACTATCAAAACAAACTTAAACTATCAAAAAGTCCTTGTCTCACTTCGGGAGGCAATTCGTATAAAGAAAAGGGAATACATTAAAACGTATTCGTGCCTACAAACTTACTGTCTCTTTCTTGTGTTCGTTCGATCATCACAGCCTCTTCACCACCTTTCTAAAGGTGTGGTATGTGCTTAACATCTCTCCATTCTTTGCACGTTAGAAATCATATTCATGCATAACTCATTTATATTCGAACGTATCACGTTTTGTTTCATCCATTTTCACAATGACATAGTAAATGTTATAGGATGGGCAACTCACACCTATAATGAAATAAGCTCACTTACATACACGTTAACACATTGAACATTTCATAACATGTATGCATATTACGAACGTATCACATTTCTTTGTGCATGTTTTAATATCTCATTCAAACGTCGTATAATCACAAACTTACCTACATGCATTATTTTATGTGACCCATCAAGAGATGACGAGCCTCCATCTTGGAAGCCTCGGCAGTCATCCCACACACACCACTCACATCATTTTCACGTATAACACTCCATTTCATGCATGGCTTGAACGTATAAAAACTTTGCATCACACGTTAAGACATAAACTGAAAAACACTAGATATAATCTAAGTGTTTTGTATACATAAAATAACACCAGTCGCCTAGAACACAAGTCCATAACTCCCGAATTAACTTAATGACTATATCTTATTTTTATACGACCCAAAAGACCCTACTGCTAGTTACATTTTTCATGCAAACATCATACTAAAATACTCATGTTTCGACCACTCAAAACTGCCAAAGCAAAGCGCAAAAACCATATCTAAAAATAACTAAAAACGATTAGTGGGCTTAGAGTATGGCTCCTTAAGGCCCATTTAAATGGAAAATGAGCTACTGACCGAATAAGCTATCAAAATAAGCTTTAATAATCTTAAATAAGCCTCACAAAAAGTTTCCTACCTTTTTCCCATATTATTTGCACTTTTGGACTAAAAGTGTAACGCACTTTGACTAGAAGGACTAAAACTGTCAAACCGAGAAACAAATGGACTGAAGCTGTGAAAACAGTTTATAGAGGACTTAAATTGACCATTGAATTAACTCCAAGCCTTATATGGACATATGGTCAAGTTTTGGACTATTATTGGACATTGGACTTAACGAAGGACTAACGGTGTAACGCAATCACAGTTAGGATAAAAAGTATAAAATCTGGAAAGAACAAGGACCAACTGATTCTACTTGACATTCTTATTTTATTTTCCATTTTTCACACATCAGTTCATATGCATTTTTATACATTTTAGTATGTATTATTTCTCGTTATTTATTAGAAATTTAACGATTTCACTTTGCATATCATTTCATCATATTTTAAAGAAATAATATTTTGAGCCAATTGACATAAGAATCAAGATAATATCATATATGATATTATAATTTCCTTAACTTGAGGCATTTTAAGCATATCACACTCACATCATCAAATCGTTACACGATTTCTCACTTTCACACTCATCGTTAGTTATAAGTCGAATACTTAGACATTCCTCATATCCAGGTCTCGTAGTGAGGACGTTTCCGTGATCATAAGCCTTACTTGATCTTAAAATTCCATCTTGTCAGATACACTCCAGGTGAGTCGTGGCCCCTACTTTTAATACTTGTTTTTAATAACTCTTTTGGGGGAGATACATGCTTCAACTGTTTTAAGTTTATTTTTATACTCTGAAAACTCTCATGATTTATTCAAAATCATCAACTATGTTTTACATGTTTTGAATCACCCTTTGGCAGGGATATATGCTCGTTATACTTGCAAATTGCTTGCTTAGCTTAAACACTATATTTGAAAAATAACATTTTCAAACTACTTGTTGTAACAAGATACTGAGACTCATTATATGCATTCATATAACAACTGAATGTACTGTTAACTTTACTATGATATTTCTACATTTCAACAAGAAATAATTGCCAAAACTAAAGTACGCATATTCTATGAAAACCCGAACCCTATATTGCCTAAGTTTACCTATATTGCCATAAAGTCCCTCGATCATGAGCCATTAATCACTGCGGTGAGCGCGAATATAGTGGACAGCTTCGAAACCTGTTAGAGGCTGACGACCTATCCCACTAAATACTGGATGGAATGCCTTATGGTTAGTCGTATTTAGTCGCGATACACTATATTTGAGAAATAATAGGATGTGGCAATCACCTATTACCTGAGGGCAAAACCATCAGTAACCTGATGTGACTCCGCCGTTTTACGGTACCTTTGTTAACGTTTTGCGCGTCATGAGGCTTAGGGCAATATAACTTTATGAATATATATGTCTTCCTATATATATTTGGATACAGCTGTATTTAGTAACCACCACTCCACACTGATAGGCATCAGACTTTATACTATTGTTTTCACTATGTGTTTAAATTATGTATCATGTACTTGGAACTTAACTGTTATCGTATGTGACTTAGTTGTGTCTTCTGATAAAGACAGCTCAATGCTTGGTATATTGATCCTTGCTGAATACACCTATAAATAAATGCAGACAGCGGATACGCGTGAATAATTACAAATTACCCCTTTGTAAAAAAGGATACTTGCAAAAACTCACGTTCGTGTGTAGTGTGAAGACAGGTAAGTAATTACCCGAATCGTTTCCCAACGAGGTGTGAATGGGCAAACTGTGGAAAGTTAAGATTAGAGTGACTGACGTGATTAGATATTTTGGATTTTGCTTTTTTAATAATTCTAAATAACAAATGATAAACAAATATGCACAAGAAAATTAAACGCGAATTAAACTAAACTGAAAATGCGTAACAGGGAATCTAAAATGGGACAAAAATTGAAATATTATAAAATTTAAAACCTAAAAATGTAAAATGACTTAAAACTTATTTTAAAATTAAAATTATATTTTTTTACACTTTTTATTTAATTATTATTACTTATTTATTATTTAATAATTATTTAAAACTAATTTAATTTATAATAAATACTAAATAAACAAAGAAAAATCTAAAACTTTTTCTATAAATATTATTAAGTGAAAAGAAGCTAAGAAAATTATAAAAATAAAAATTAATTAATTAAAATTTAAAAAGATAAATTCTATTAAATAGAAGCTATCACTATTTTTCTATTTTTATTTTTCTTAAGGTCTAATAATATAATTATATTTTTCCTAGATTATAAATGACAAAAGAAAATTATGTAAAAAAGATTTATATTTTTCTGATTAATATTCTATTTATTATGATTTAATTACTATTTTAAACTAATAAAAAGATTAAAAAATATTAAAACTATTGAGAAAATTCTGAAACTTTTTTTCTAAAATACCTTATATGATTACAAAGCTAAGAAAAATAAAAAGGTGGAGACAGCTTATGTGGATAAGCTGTTATTAAGCTAATAAATTTAATAAGCTAAAGACTGCTAATGATACTTAAATAATTAATATTGCAATATTAAAACAGAGAAAGCCCAAGGGTGCACTGGTAAGAGCTGTGAGTTGTGAGTCCACAGACCTAGGTTCGATTCCCACTATTGTCTTTTTTTTACTAACTATTTATTTTTTTGATTTTTCTTTTTGAAAACTATTTTTAAGCTAATTATAAGTAACTTTAATGAAAGAAATATTTTTGTAACAAGCTACATAAGCCAGAAACTATGAGCTTAATCAAACAGTGGGCTATTATAAGGCTTTTAAGACTTGATTTTGAACAAATAAGCAAATGGATTATTTATAAGCTATAAGGTATTGAGATAAGTTAAAATGGACTGAGACAAGTTTAAATAAGCTATAGGGAGCAATATAAGTACTAGGGAATAACAAATAAGCACGAAATGAGCTAAAAAGTCCAAAAAATCTGCTGAAATACTTATGGTGCAGGGCAGAAACTGCTGTTTTCAAGCTACGAAAAAGCAGCTTAAAAAAAATCTAAAAAATAAACTAAAAATATGACCAAGTACACAAGCTGGCCAACTCTATGCGTGCCAAATTTTAGCTTCTAACTCCTTAAGACGAAGAAATGAAAAATAGACAAAAATGGCTATAGAAACAAAAAATACGAATATATGCAGTTTTTTATAACTAAAGGGCTGATTTGAGTTAATATTAGAACAAGGGCATAAGGGGTTTTATCACTAACTGAATTTGAGGATATTAGAACCTGAGAAGTGGTAAGAATGACTCCAAATAAGCCTAAGCTTATTGGAGCTTGTTAAGACAGCTTCTGGGCCTTGTGACTGCACTTCCCCACACAAACCTGCAAATTGCACCAAAACAGCAAAAGAGAAAGTGAAACAGCTTAACAAGGCTGAGATAAGCTAAATCAAAGTTGGTTTGAGTGCACTTGAACAGTATCAACCCAATTAACCCACTTTGACCCACACAACCAAACACCCCTTAACACAAACTGTTTTGAAAATTAAACTAGGAAATATTGAAATAATTATTAGACTTGACTGATTATTAATTGAGTAACTTTATTAAGTAGAAATAAGCAGATTACAAATGAAAATAAGCTGTAAATAAGCTAAGGACCTAAGTTGACTTATTTGACTGACTTTTAGTATTTAAGTGAAAATATTATAGAAACTTAAACTAATGATCACACTAGCTTCTAATAACCTTAAATAACACAAGAAAACTGAAAGAAAATAATAAGCTGAAAAATAAGCATTGCTACAGTATCGTTGACCAAGTTTGACTTTTTGTTTTTTTTTCAAATTAACAACAGATGATATCTCTAATTCACTTAAACAAGCTTTAATAAGTTCATAAGAACTTACTTAAACACTTATTACAGATTAAAACATTAAAAACAAGCATGAACATTTTTGGCGGGAAAATTGATTACAGCTAAAATCTTGGAATTACTTTGATTAAACGATTGAAGTACAATTTTAATTACTTGTCTAATACAGAATTTAAAAAACCCAGGAGAAAATTACAAGAATACTATAACTACGACATTAATTAAACTAAATTACACTACTCTAAAATCTACTACTCTCCTCTCTGCTTCTTAGAGCTCTTTTATACTTCAAATATCTTCCTAGGGACCCTCTGAGTGAATCCCAGCTCTTCATTCTCCTCAATTAATCCCATACGTCCATTTGCTACTTTTGGCGCCAAGTTGATTAGAGCAGGTTTAATCAATTAATGATTCTTGGGAGATTATGGAGGTGGAGGGGAGTGGGTAGCCAGCTGGGGTGTGTTGGGAAGGAGGAAAGTTGAGGTGATATAGGCGGTGGAGAGGGCCTGGTATTGTAGAGGGTGGTATGGCAGTAAATGGTATGAAGAAGACAAGTCAAACTTGTCGTTTGACCCTGATATTTAGTTAAGGGAAGTGGGTCGGGTTTGGGTGGTTATTGGGCTGGGTTAGGCTTGTTGCTGGGTTTAGTTATTTTAGGATAGGATTTGGATTTAAGGTTTAGTTTTAGGGACCATTCGTGTAATTTTTGGATTTTTGAGGGCTGAAATGATAATATCCCAAAAGTTATCAAAAGGGTTTATTTTGCCAATTCTGAATAGTACAAGGGTTATATTTGATAAATTCCAATTTTTAAATACCCGAGGACTAGTTTTGCCAATTTTGAAACTTGAGGGGTAAAAGTTGCCATTTTTAGAAAACTTTCATCCAGGGACTAAAAGTGAACATGTTTGATATCCCAAGGACTAAAGTTGACTTTTCTCTCATTTTAAACCTTCAGGGACTAATTCTGCCAATTTGTGAAACTTCAGGGACTGAAAATGACAATTTTGTGAACTTTGCATGTTTTTCACTTGTTTTCAATCTTTTTGTATCTTAATCACATAAAAACACATTTCAATGATATTTATAGTATTATGTGACATTTCAAAGTGTTTTTGGCTGTTTTTGTGGGTTTAAACAATGTAAAATATATGTGTATTTAGACACATATCATATATCGTCACTTTTAAAAGTTGAACCATTATTTCATTGCAAGCATATAACAACGTAACTCATTTTCCTTTAAACTTAAAACGTCTGATCATCGGAGTTCAGAAATGATTTACTCGTGGATTATTACCAAATTGCAAACTCACTATTTACTTCAGAAAGTACTAGTATTTATTTCGAATATCACTGTACACCTCTTAAATTCATTGAAAGAAAGTTATTTTCTATCAAACTCCACGAACTCACCAACCATTGTGTTGACGTTTTAAGCATGTTTATCTCAGGTAATCAACGGAGCATGACAAGACATGGAGCGGGCATTAAATACTCTGATAACTTAAATGGTGTGAAAATCAAATATGTCATTCTTTCCAAATTACCATATTTTTGTGGGATTTTCAAATTAGATATTTCAACCTTTGTACCAAAACTACTATTTTGAATGACATATAACTTTCAAAACGCCTTTTCCAAGCCGTTTTCTGAAATTTTGACTTCGATCCTCAGTGTAACACCTTAATTACTTTCCGCTGCCACATAACAAATTAGGGGGTGTTACAGATTGGCATCAGAGCCACAGGTTATAGAGAATCAAATGTTTTCAAACATTGAACTATAACTACACTTTCAAAATAAATGATTTTACACCATACCATTTTACGCCCTCCGTGTCTGCAGACTGCCGTGCTCAATATGTTACCTACTAAGATTGTTTTGTACTAATCTTTACATGCTTAATGTTTACTCTTCACACATTACACACCGTATTATTTTACACTCAATGTTACACCTTAAACGTAAGAATATTCATAATTACTATGTTCGATTGCTACAGTACCATGTCTTCCAAACTAGTCGATATCACCAAGACTACCCCTCCTACTACACATGCGTCACCTACCTACCAAATTGCACCAGATACTGAAGATCCTTATGTAAAAATGTCACAACCCCAGCCTGACATAGAACTCACTCAGAAATCACCTCCGTCATCACCTACTCACTCACCTCCATGTCAGAAACTTAGGAGAGCAACCGAATCCTATTCAGATGAAGATTTGATTGGGGGTCAACCAACATTTGAATTTGGATAGAGTTCACAACAAGAAATGACTTGGAAGAAGATCGAGCTAAATTCTCCCTTGCCCAATATCTCAGATTTCTCCATGCCAGATATCCCAGAGAATGTATCCTCACCCAATTCTCCTGATTACAATGTAGACACCTGTGACTCCATATGGATTCGCCTTCACCAACATACCAGCATACTAAACGCTCACTCTAAACAGCTAAAAGAGTTACACCCATTATGATTCGAATGGTATGACCGTAACATTGATACCTTGTTCAAGAGGACAGATGCTGAGAGACGAGAAGTTTTTGGTTTAAGAGTAAATGTTGGTAACACGAAGGAAAATTACGAGCAAGAACTTAGAAACTTGGATGCCAGAACCCGCTGTTTGGGTAGAGGCCATACCCAAACACACATTAGGATTGAGGACATTGAAAGAGCATTATGGTTAGCTAGAGACACAGCAAGAACCCAAAGCCAAAAGATTGCAGCCTTGGAAAACATGTTAGCTAATCAGATGAATGCGTGCCAGAAACGTTTCTCAGCCATGGAAGCCGCACAACTGGATCTTGAGGCAGAAGTTAGACGTCTACGTCAGAGACGTAACTGATCTTAAGTATCGTTGTTGTACTCAATAAACCAAATAGTTTTGGTTAGTATTCCATGTATTTCTCAATAATTCTGTAACCCTCAGAAATTGTAATCGACTTTTAACCTATGATAGTCTTTTTCCATTATATCCTTCTGATGAAAACAAATTCATCCCACCAAGCCCTATTATAATGCTATGAGCGCAAAGAGCCATGCAAAACCTCACCATTTGTTACTCTCTTAGGTAAACAAATGACTCTACATGAATCAATGAGACATTAATAAAAGACCTTGTGTTGGTTGTTTTGCAAAAAATCAATCAAACAAGTTATTAGAGTTATGTCGATACTGATGATATTACCGGAGATTATACATCAAATATACCACGACTAAACAATAAACCATAGAAGTCCAAGAACAAATCTTCAAAGGAAAACTTGATGAATGAAGAGAAAGTTGTTGAACTTCAGCTTTTGTAAATGAATTCGTTTGTTCCTTAGCAATCCCATATCAAGAGATGATCATTATTTTACGATGCTACCTAGACACATCGTATTTCTATGATCCTCAGTTAGTTTTGATTTTGTATTAAGATCACATTGTTAGCAATAATATGCAATACTTTATTATTGAAAATTATTCTAATGATAAAGTGAATACTAAATCAGTGTTTCTTGTTGTAGTCATTGAAGATGGCCAACATGAGCAACACCCATACCCCCTCAGCACTTATCACAACCATGACTCCTAAAACCATCGAGGAATTTGAAAACAATATCGTTACAGTGGTACATGAAGTGACTACAATAGTTCACCCGAGAGATAACGACATAGTAAGAAAAGAAAGAAGGAAGGCTATACCTTGTAAGCATAACTACGAAAGTTTCATGGGGCGTAGACCAATTTACCTAAAGGGTTCAAGGAAAAGGACAAAACCTATACGTACATGTGCCCAAAGAATTCGGAAAGATATTGCACTTAAGAAAAATAACCAAAAGCAAAAACTTGAGGAGAGAAGATCCTTTATCCTCAACGAATGTGAGTTCCACAATGATGTTTGCATCCGCAATCATCTACAAGACCGCATTAACTATCTTCGCCAGCAAAGGCCCAAATCAGAAGTTGGAAGAAACTGCGTCACCACTTCTACTAAAAGAGACAACTACTATGGAAAGCAACCTCTGTGCCAAAGATGTAAGATGCATCACACCGGACATTGCATTGCTAAATGCGGAAGGTACCGGAAAACAGGCCACAAGACAAGAGATTTCAAAGCCATGGAAGGAAATGAGCAACCATCATCCATAAAATGCCATGAATGTGGTGAAATGGGTCATTACAAAAGTCATTGCCCGAACTACAAAGCCCATTGGGAGCCCAAGATTTGTACAAGGGAATAAGAACTCATCGAAGAATCTTAACTGTGTCGAAGAATGACCTCTATGTTAAGCAGATGAATGGATTCCTGCTGTAAAATAAATAAACTCTAGTCTAGAACTATCTAAGTTATATTTCCGTTTGTATTTACCTTAGGTACGATGGATGTAACCTAAGTGTAACAGTTATCCTTCTACCGTGTGAGAACTTTACCTTGTAATATTTCCATGATAATTATAATCTACGTCTATTTCAATTTCTATTCCACCTCTTTATTCATAAGTCGTTATGTAACAACACACTAATATTACCCTAAGGATTTAATTAACTCCATTTTGACCAAACCATAGGTTGATACCACATTGTAAGAAATCCTCACCTAAAACCTAAGTTTATATCAAGAATATCTAAATATCACTTTAGAAAATTCCTGACTTATCATTGGAGTATGAACAAAAACTTTCTAAAATCAGAGGGTGCCCGACTTTGTGACGGAACCATTATAATTGAACCATATAAAATTCCTTGAAGAAATATAAATATCATAATGACTGAACCAAGCATCACATCATTTGGTCCTCAATTATACATAGCCTAGCTACCTATGTATAATTTAGGAAGAATCATGTTATAAATGGAACAATTATCTTTTCAAAGTTTTAATAACAATTTTCATTCCAAAAACAAAATTTCGAGACAAAATAAATTGTTCATAAACCTCACTTTTAACCAACCCCAGTAAGATCTACACTTATTACCCATTACCTTATTATAAGAAGTCGAGAAAAGTACGAAATTAGAAACTATAAGAATTCACAACAAGATGAGGAAAACACAAATAACATAAATTTTATTAGAACCCACGAAAATTAATACATAGCGAGACGATTAACATCGGAAGTGCTAATAATACAATAAACACAATAAAAGGCATAGAATCTTCAATAGGTTGGCCCACCATAGCAACAAAAACCACCACCAACCCAGCGATAGCAAGAGCCACCACAGGATGAATCACCTTGATTACTCTGCGTTGTAAATGCAACAAAATATTAAAAGCCACAACGAGACTAATTCGTAAACATAAAGGTAAATAAGTTTTATTCCATACTTGTTAAAGGTTACATAGAAACACAACAAATAACCATTACAAGCGACACTAGCTTAAAAGCTATTACCCCCAAAATTTATCCACAACAACGGCTAGGATTGTGAGGGGTACGACAACCAACAAATATCCGATCAAGTAGCCGGAATCTTCGCCGGGGAGGAGAGCAAAACAAGCGGCGGCGAAGACGATGAACATGGTTACAAAAATAATGGCGAACGGCGGCATGATTTTTTTTTGGGAGAGATGAAGTGAAAAGGTAAAGTGGGGAAGGAAAAAGGGGAAAGAAAATAGGGTATTAATAGGGAAAAACTAGCCGTTATTTTACTATTCACGACCATTAAGTTACAAATCACTACCATTAAAAACCCACTAGTCTCGACCGCTAAAACACTAACATTTAGCGTTAAATACTTCCTACTCTCGACCGTTATTTCACTATTCGCAGCCTATGAATTCATTGGTTGACCAAACATTCAAATTCAATTCGTCTAGTACGAATAAACCTAGTTGGATCTCGTCTCCTTGATATCCAAATAATAAATCTCTCGACAACATTTTTCTCCATAAACCCTCATCCCTGAACATCAAATTTTTCAACACCTATCATAGACTGAACTTCGGGACGAAGTTCAAAATTGAGGGGTGGATACTGTAAGATCCCGCAAAAATCCATTGTAAAAGTCCTCATTGATTAATGATAACCTCGGATTACTGTCAAATAAATCCCATTTTTACGGGGAAATTTAAAATTTTCCCTTATTGTTATCATTACCACATTACATTTTCACGACATATAATAAATGACACCACGAACTCGAGATAACATTCACATTGCAACACCACATTTTCACGAATAACGTCAAATAGAAATACTTATATTAAATTAAGTTCCACTCCATAATTACCTTAAATTAATTTTGAACATTTTAATTACAATATATCCAACTATAATTAATATCACTAATTACCTACTAATCCTACAAATACAAACCAAACGGACTGGATTAACATACCCAGCCCATCACCATTCGTCCACTGTTCCAGGCCCAAACCCCAAATTCAGTTTTAACTTTATAATTTTTATGGAATTCGACTTCCACAACCCCTCCAAATCAGCTCGCGTACTCTCAAATATTAAACGCAACCCTCGAATATTTTTACACCATCTCATTCACGACCCACTAGACTATTCGAGTACCAAGTTTCAGAAACTCAAGTCGAGTTTTGATATGATCGTGAAGACCAAATTGTTTGTCCCACTTCTACCCAAAACATATGGACAAAAATCATAAAACTCAACCAAATCGTTCCCCGAATTTTCCTACAACTTTCTAATAACCATGTTAGCAAATATGATGTTTAAAAAGAAGTTAGGACAGCAGGAAGAATAATGTGGCTCGTTGGCTTCACTTTTGAACTCAATAAGAAGATAACGTGTGTATATATACATTCCAACCACAAAAGACAAGTTCTACCCAACTCTCCCATACCTCTTAATGATTTTAGAAGTCAGAAGCATGCTAATAATACTGGTCACAAACAGTGGTAACAAATGATTGAGTTTTGAGGGTAATATGGTCAAAAACATGCGTAGCCTACTTCTATATATCTCACCCTCTTCTAGCAGTTTTCTACCTATTCAACATATTCACTCTCACTATCAAAACAAACTTAAACTATCAAAAAGTCCTTGTCTCACTTCGGGAGGCAATTCGTATAAAGAAAAGGGAATACATTAAAACGTATTCGTGCCTACAAACTTACTGTCTCTTTCTTGTGTTCATTCGATCATCACAGCCTCTTCACCACCTTTCTAAAGGTGTGGTATGTGCTTAACATCTCTCCATTCTTTGCACGTTAGAAATCATATTCATGCATAACTCATTTATATTCGAACGTACCACGTTTCGTCTCATCCATTTTCACAATGACATAGTAAATGTTATAGGATGGGCAACTCACACCTATAATGAAATAAGCTCACTTACATATACGTTAACATATTGAACATTTCATAACATGTATGCATATTACGAACGTATCACATTTCTTTGTGCATGTTTTAATATCTCATTCGAACGTCGTATAATCACAAACTTACCTACATGCATTATTTTATGTGACCCATCAAGAGATGACGAGCCTCCATCTTGGAAGCCTCGGCAGTCATCCCACACACACCACTCACATCATTTTCATGTATAACACTCCATTTCATGCATGGCTTGAACGTATAAAAACTTTGCATCACACGTTAAGACATAAACTGAAAAACACTAGATATAATCTAAGTGTTTTGTATACATAAAATAACACCAGTCGCCTAGAACACAAGTCCATAACTCCCGAATTAACTTAATGACTATATCTTATTTTTATACGACCCAAAAGACCCTACTGCTAGTTACATTTTTCGTGCAAACATCATACTAAAATACTCATGTTTCGACCACTCAAAACTGCCAAAGCAAAGCGCAAAAACCATATCTAAAAATAACTAAAAACGATTAGTGGGCTTAGAGTATGGCTCGTTAAGGCCCATTTAAATGGAAAATGAGCTACTGATCGAATAAGCTATCAAAATAAGCTTTAATAATCTTAAATAAGCCTCACAAAAAGTTGCCTACCTTTTTCCCATATTATTTGCACTTTTGGACTAAAAGTGTAACGCACTTTGACTAGAAGGACTAAAACTGTCAAACCGAGAAAAAAATGGACTGAAGCTGTGAAAATAGTTTATAGAGGACTTAAATTGACCATTGAATTAACTCCAAGCCTTATATGGACATATGGTCAAGTTTTGGACTATTATTGGACATTGGACTTAACGAAGGACTAACGGTGTAACGCAATCACAGTTAGGATAAAAAGTATAAAATCTGGAAAGAACAAGGACCAACTGATTCTACTTGACATTCTTATTTTATTTTCCATTTTTCACACATCAGTTCATATGCATTTTTATACATTTTAGTATGTATTATTTCTCGTTATTTATTAGAAATTTAACGATTTCACTTTGCATATCATTTCATCATATTTTGAAGAAATAATATTTTGAGCCAATTGACATAAGAATCAAGATAATATCATATATGATATTATAATTTCCTTAACTTGAGGCATTTTAAGCATATCACACTCACATCATCAAATCGTTACACGATTTCTCACTTTCACACTCATCGTTAGTTATAAGTCGAATACTTAGACATTCCTCATATCCAGGTCTCGTAGTGAGGACGTTTTCGTGATCATAAGCCTTACTTGATCTTAAAATTTCATCTTGTCAGATACACTCCAGGTGAGTCGTGGCCCCTACTTTTAATACTTGTTTTTAATAACTCTTTTGGGGGAGATACATGCTTCAACTGTTTTAAGTTTATTTTTATACTCTGAAAACTCTCATGATTTATTCAAAATCATCAACTATGTTTTACATGTTTTGAATCACCCTTTGGCAGGGATATATGCTCGTTATACTTGCAAATTGCTTGCTTAGCTTAAACACTATATTTGAAAAATAACATTTTCAAACTACTTGTTGTAACAAGATACTGAGACTCATTATATGCATTCATATAACAACTGAATGTACTGTTAACTTTACTATGATATTTCTACATTTCAACAAGAAATAATTGCCAAAACTAAAGTACGCATATTCTATGAAAACCCAAACCCTATATTGCCTAAGTTTACCTATATTGCCATAAAGTCCCTCGATCATGAGCCATTAATCACTGCGGTGAGCGCGAATATAGTGGACAGCTTCGAAACCTGTTAGAGGCTGACGACCTATCCCACTAAATACTGGACGGAATGCCTTATGGTTAGTCGTATTTAGTCGCGATACACTATATTTGAGAAATAATAGGATGTGGCAATCACCTATTACCTGAGGGCAAAACCATCAGTAACCTGATGTGACTCCGCCGTTTTACGGTACCTTTGTTAACGTTTTGCGCGTCATGAGGCTTAGGGCAATATAACTTTATGAATATATATGTCTTCCTATATATATTTGGATACAACTGTATTTAGTAACCACCACTCCACACTGATAGGCATCAGACTTTATACTATTGTTTTCACTATGTGTTTGAATTATGTATCATGTACTTGGAACTTAACTGTTATCGTATGTGACTTAGTTGTGTCTTCTGATAAAGACAGCTCAATGCTTGGTATATCGTCACTTTTAAAAGTTGAACCATTATTTCATTGCAAGCATATAACAACGTAACTCATTTTCATTTAAACTTAAAACCTCTGATCATCGGAGTTCAGAAATGATTTACTCGTGGATTATTACCAAATTGCAAACTCACTATTTACTTCAGAAAGTACTAGTATTTATTTCGAATATCACTGTACACCTCTTAAATTCATTGAAAGAAAGTTATTTTCTATCAAATTCCACGAACTCACCAACCATTGTGTTGACGTTTTAAGCATGTTTATCTCAGGTAATCAACGGAGCAGGACAAGACATGGAGCGAGCATTAAATACTCTGATAACTTAAATGGTGTGAAAATCAAATATGTCATTCTTTCCAAATTACCATATTTTTGTGGGATTTTCAAATCAGATATTTCAACCTTTGTACAAAAACTACTATTTTGAATGACATATAACTTTCAAAACGCCTTTTCCAAGCCGTTTTCGGAAATTTTGACTTCGATCCTCAGTGTAACACCTTAATTACTTTCCGCTGCCACATAACAAATTAGGGGGTGTTACATAAATACTCAGTAATAGTCAGAAAACGAAAAGCTGATATTTTCTGATTAAATTTCCAATGTAATGAGTTACTGTAAGCTACAGTGTGCGGGTTTGCTTCCCAAAATTGTAATGCAAGCTCATGAATGCTTAATCTCACAGTCAGGTAATAATAAATTTCCATTTATTATTAAAATATTGGTTGGAAAATTACCGTTTGTCACAGAGGAAATGAAGCTTGTGGTTCAGTATGCTGATGGGACCCGTAAGTGAGTTGTTCATCAGTATCCATGGCATCCCCAGCAGGTAAAACTTCATCATCTGCAAAATCCACTAGTTCCTCCTCTGACTCTTCATCTATGAACCTTTGTATATCAGCCAGAGTAGGAGCCAAGGTTACATCCGGCTCCCCCTCAGAAGAGGGCTTGCCTTTGTTGTGGCCAGGTTCTGACCCCTCCAGGAGAACAGAGTGGGTTGTCTCTGCATGGTCCACGGAGTCAGTTCCTAAGTTATGCGCAACGCCATGAGGGGGTGTAGGTTCCATATCAGCGGGTGGTTGCATGTCTCCAGAGTCTTTGTCCACCAGAGTTGTGCTGCCCTGGTGAAGATATAGGGATTAGTACTCCCTGAGACTCTGATTGTGATTTATCAAAGCTATAAGCAGGATGTAAGAGGATGTGGGTCCCCGTCTCAGTAGGGTAGTGTTGCCCTAGCGAGGATATAAGACCCTGTTCTCCCTCAGGCAAAGGTTGTGATGTACTAATGCCGTCATCGAAAAGTGATTGTTGAATTGTTCCTGACTCCACTGACTTGTTTATGTCAGCAGAGTCTTTAGGAGATGGTTTGCCCGAGGACACTGAGTGTGATTTCTCAGTGCCCTCCGTTGGCGTTTGTTCTTTGGTCAAAATTGTACTAGCCTCCTCAGTAGGTGTCTCAGTGGGTAGGGGCTTTTTGTGCCTTCTTTTCTCAGGATTTGAAGCAGAGGTCTCAGTGTTGAGTGGTTTGAGTTGAATCCCCCTCCTGAACCCCTGTTTCTTTTTCTTCTTCTCCTTCTTGGAAGGAGAAGGCACTCGTGAAACTACGTTAGCACCATGAATTACTGTCAACATATATGTTGTCAGGGTGATTTGTGTGACCTCAATGGGGTCTCTTGAGTAGTTGGCCTTGTGTAAGACATCAGGTACAGATCCCTGTATATTTGGTCTAACGTACTCAGAGCCCAATAAGTCTTGGAGCACACAGGAAATGAACCTAGGGTAAGACATGTGTCTTTGCCTGGATTTCCCTAAGAGCTTGACTATAAGGTCCTTGAAGATAATTTCTCCAATATCAATTTTTATACCTTCTAGGAGACTGAACACTATCATTTGTTGAGTAGTGTTCAATTGCTCCGTGGAGGATTTGTTCCCACCCAGGAAGTGAATGACAAAAGTCATCAGTATCCTCCAAACGGCAGGAAACCCTGTTTTGATTATGGGGGCTTTGGCCAAAAGAGTTCCTGGGGCCACATCAGGGTGTTGTTTGTCATGTGGCCCAAGTAAAAGAAACTCGGCCTTTACTTCACTATCAAAGGGTTGTTGGGCAAAAGTTTCAGTGAAATCAAGGCCTGAGGCTTTGATAAAGGTTTTGTAGTTAAGGGTCAGGGGCTTCTTCCCATTTTTCACTGTAAACTTGATGAGGGCATCCTTGGTGACATCAGGGTTTTCAACCACTGCCGTACACCAGAATTCCCTTAGATAGTCATTGTACATGACTGAGGGTGTTTTTGTGAATGCCGTGGAGAGAAAACAGTTTTTAAGATACTTCACCATATCCTTATAGGCTGGAAAGGTTTCAGGATAGGCGAAGTTCCCCACGACATTGTTTTTGGTCATACCAATGCTTTCCAATTGGAATTCCACATTTGGAGTGTAAGTAATAGCCTTAGAAGTAGCCATTGTAGAGCAAAAAAGGTCTTGTTTTTTAAGAAAGTTTGGTTATGAGAGATAAAACACACACAAATTTTTGAGCGTAAAAATTGCAAGAGTTTAATTAGTTTTGAAAAAGTGTGTGTGTTTTTCTTTGTGGGGATATTTATAGGAGAGAGATAGGGTTTGAAGATTTTGATATCAAAAGTTTTTTGTGTTTTATTTGAAGGTAGTTTTTGAAAACGGTTTGATATCCGCATTAAATGCCACCTATCCCATCATCCGACAATTTCGCAACTAGTAAGATGAATAGTTGCGCGTCTTTGCAAAAAATTAATTTTACAGAGTGACGTCACCACATATAATATCAAAAATATTATTTGTAAGTGAGAGGCATTAAATGCCAAGTGTGATATGTGGGCCCAAGATGTGGATGCCAGAAATTAAAAGAACATATATTCCTATATTAAATATGTATCCAGTTACCATCCTCGGACATTTACTAACTAAGTACTCAGGGCATTTATTTTCGCATTGAATGTCATTTGTTGATGTCTTGAACCCTGAATGGCTTTTCATACAGTGTGAGGGTGTTCAGGGAAGGTTATTCAGTGAGTACATAAGATGCTTATTCACTGAGAGATTTTTTGAGTCAGGGACCAATGTTTTGTTCAGTAAGGTAGACATTATTTACACTAGGTTGGATAAGTTTAGTTAGTGGACTGATTTTCAATATCCAACATCCCCAATTCAGCTTTTAGTCTTGTGAAAGTTGGTTCATCCAATGGCTTGGTGAAGATATCAGCTAGCTGATATTCAGTGGGGATGAAATGTAATTCTATGTCACCTTTCATGACATGGTCCCTGATGAAATGATATCTTATATCAATATGCTTGGTTCTTTGATGAAGACCAGAGTTGTTTGAGATAGCAATGGCACTTGTGTTGTCACAGAAGATGGGTACCATTTTGTAATGGATGCCATAGTCACTGAGTTGACTTTTCATCCATAACACATTTGCACAACAACTGGCTGCTGCAACATATTCAGCCTCAGCTGAGGACATGGCTACTGATTGTTGTTTTTTAGCACTCCAACAGACTAGTTTACCTCCCAGGAATTGGCAGGAGCCTGAAGTTAGCCTGCATAGTCAGAGTCTGAGTACCCTTTGAGATCAAAGCCTGAACATTTAGGGTAGTATAATCCAAGATTTGGAGTACTTTTCAGGTATCTGATTATCCTTTTTACAGCTGTAGATGTGATTCTCTTGGGTCAGACTGATATCTGGCACATAGACAGACTGAAAATTAGATGTCAGGCCTTGATGCAAGTAGGTACATCAGTGACCCAATCATACCTCTAAATAGAGTTTGATTTACTGGTTTACCAGCAGGGTCAGGACCTAGGTTGTTTAGGGGAACCATTGGAGTTTTCACTGAAGCACAGTCACTGAGCTCATACTTTTTCAGTAGGCTCCTAGTGTACTTTTCTTGACTGATGGAGGTTCCCTTATTAGTTTGCTTGATTTACAGTCCAAGGAAGTAAGTGAGTTCTCCCATCATACTCATTTCAAATTTCTTTGTCATCTGTTTTTCAAACTGTTTACAAAGTTTGTAATTTGTTGAGCCAAAAATGATGTCATCCACATACACTTGAACAAGAATAACATCTTATTATGTCCTATAGATAAACAGGGTGTTGTCTATCTTTCCTCTGACAAATTTGTTTTGGATGAGAAAGGCTGAAAGAGTTTCATACCATGCCCTAGGAGCTTGTTTCAGTCCATATAGGGCTTTGTCAAGCTTGCAGACATAGTCTGGAAACTCACTGCTTTCAAATCCAGGAGGTTGTTGAACATAAACTTCTTCTTTTAGCGTTCCATTGAGGAAGGCACTTTTTACATCCATTTGATATACCTTGAAGTTCATGTAGGTTTCATATGCAAGGAAGATCCTGAATGCTTCCATTCTAGCAACTGGTGCAAATGTTTCTTCATAGTCAATGCCTTCTTGTTGATTATAACCTTTGGCAACAAGTCTGGCTTTATTCTTAATGACTATGCCATTTTCATCAGTTTTGTTCTTGAATACCCATTTCATGCCAATGATGTAAACATCCTGAGGACATTTGACCAAGGTCATTACCTTGTTTCTATCAAATTTTCAAGTTCATCATGCATAGCCTGAACCCAGCTAGGATGTTTTAGTGCTTCTTTGACACTCTTAGGTTCAATATTGGAGATGAAGTCCACAAATAGACATTCATTGGCTAAGGTTGCCTTAAGTTTAGCAGCCATGCTTCTAGTAAGCATTCCTTCAGTGGGCTCTCTAATTATGTTGACAAGTTCTATATCTTTAGACCTAGTCCCACTGTCCTGAGGTCTTGGATATTGATTAGAACTTGTAGAGGCCTGATTGGGTGGTGGTGTAGGTTCAGGTGCAGATACTTGAAGAATATCAGGATCTTGAGTATCTGACTGACCAAGTTGATCATTGAGATTGATTGGTTCCTGAACAATTTGTTCAGACTGATTGATTTCACCAGTACTTGTTTGTGCTTCAACAAACTCAGTGATGGTTGGTTGAGGGAGGTTATGTGGGACAATGTAATAGGATATATCAGCATCAGCTTGATAATGAGTGGAAGGATTACTATCAGGAGGGTATTTTGATGAGTCATCAATTTCAATTTCTTCCACTGAGGTGTTTGAGAAACTGATGGCTTCAGTACTCTCATCAAAGGTGACATGAATTGTTTCCTCATTTTGTTGTCTCCTTGAATTGAACACCCTGAAGGCTTTGGAGACAAGGGAGTATACTAGAAAGTATCCATCATCAGCTTTTGCATCGAATTTCCCTAAGTGATCCTTGTGATTGTGAATAAACACAGGGCACCCAAAGACATGAAAATAGCTGATGTCAGGAATTCTTCCTTTGAATAACTCATAAGGAGTTTTGCTATGTCTCTTGACAATGATGGATCTGTTTTGAGTATAACAGGCAGTCTTGACTGCTTCAGTCCAGAAATGTTTAGAGAGTACTGATCCATTTAGCATTGTTCTAGCAGCCTCAATAAGTGTTCTATTCTTCCTTTCAATAAAACCATTTTGTTCAGGTGTGTAAGGAGAAGAGAAGTTTTGAGAAATTCCTTTCTCATCACAGAAACACTCAAGATCATGATTTTTGAATTCAGTCCCATTGTCAGTCCTAATTTGTTTGACTTTTATGTCATTTTGGTTTTCAATGTTTCTGACAAAGGACATGATTGTTTCAGCAGCCTGACTCTTTTTGGTCAGGAAGTAAACCTAAGTGTATCTTGAGTATTCATCCACTATGACAAGAGTATACTTCTCATGATGAATAGACATTGGACTGACAGGTCCAAAGAGGTCCATATGGAGAAGATGAAGGCATCTTTTGATGGAGAAGTTTTGTTTGGTTTTAAAGGATGCTTTATGATGTTTACCCTTTTCACAGGAGGAGCAGGGTTTATCCTTTGAAAACACAAGTGATGGTAATCCAAGGACCTTGTTTTATTTGGCAAGATTGTTTATGTTTTTAAAATTCAGATGGGAGAGTCTCTTATGCCAAAGCCAGTTTAGTGTTTCAGTGGCTTTAGTGAAAAGATATTTTCCATTCTAAATTAGAGTAGACATATCTAACACATAAACATCCTGTCTTCTTGGTGCAATAAGAACGGTTTCTTTATTTGCATTAAAGATGGTGCCTTGCTCATCATCAAATTGAACTATGTATTTTGCATCACATAGTTGACTGACACTAATAAGATTGTACTTGAGACCATTAACATAAGCTATTCTAGTAAAGACTATTCCACTACAGTTTACTGAACCATAACCTTCAATGAGACATGATGAATTATCAGCAAATATCACCTTAGGTCCTGGTTCTTCAGCATATTTGTGCAGATATTCCTTCACACCAGTCATACTCCTTGAACATCCACTGTCTAGATGCCAAACAGTCTCCCTGGCATGTCTATGCACAAATAGTAAATTGTGTTAGTTTTTTTTGTGAACCCACTTCCTGGTGGGCTTGGCTTTGATGGCCTTTTTGAAAGGTACAATTGATGCATGGTCAGTGGTGGTATGGACTGTGCTTCCACAGACTTTACATTTGGTTGTTGATGTGGACTCAGTAGACTGAGGAGAGGAATTGGTAGTGCCTCTTCTAGCCTGAATAAACTTTTCATGTCCTGAAGTGTCATGAGTGGGATCTCCACATATGTCACAGCAAGGATACATTAAAAAATCATCAGGATGATTGTCATTGAATCCACAATGTGGACAAGGCGAAAAAGGCTTTGCCTTTTTCCTTTGTATCTGTTTTGAACCAGAAGGTTACTGAAAAGCCTGTGCTTTATAGTGTGTTGCAACATTGGATGAGACTGTGTATGATAAATGATCAGAGGTCCTGTGATCTTCCTTTTTGCATATCATGCAAAAGAGGATTCTATAACAGTCATCAGTGGAATGATTTGTATAGTTACACAGTTCACATCTTTGTTGAGGTTTTGGTGAAGATTTTGGTTTGGAGGTGCTTGAGGAAGCTGGTTTGAGTTCCTTAATCCTAGATTGAAGAGGTTTTTCAGATGTTTCAATCTTTTCACTCAGTTTCCTGACAAGCTCAGCCAACTGATCATATTTTGAATCAGGGCTTTTAGTGTTCACCTCAGTCAAGATTGAAGGTGTTGAGTCATCAGTGGGAACTAAGACTTCAGGTGTAGGTCTCTTCAGAATTGTTCTACTCAATCCTGACTTCTCTTTTGGAGAATGTTGAGAGTAAACTAAAGGTGTTAGGTCTGAGCATGGTGCTGCTCCTTGAAGGACTTTCAGTGGTGGGAGAGGTGTTTGTGATTATGATTCAGACTCATTGACAGACACAGTGTTACTGGGTTTATCAGTGAGTTCAAGCATATCTTTGATAGCCTGACTTTCAGGTTGCAAGATTTTCTCAGTCTCAAAGTTAGGTAACTTACTGTCTGGGTTGTTTCTTTCAACCCAGTCACTAGACTCAGGTTTCATTTCTTGTTCAAAAGATATGCTAGCTGGTAAAAAATCCATTTCACTATGACTCTCACTGAGGGATTCAGTGAGTTGGTCTTCTCCTATGATTTTCTTTTTAGAACTGGGAATAAGACTAACAGTTTCATAGACTCTAGGATTCTTTGTTGTCCAGCTTTCAATGACGGCTTTTTCTTTCTTGAGTTCTGTTTGAAGAGCTTGGTTTTGTTTCAAAATTTCAGTCTCATGTTCTTCAGTCTTTGGTCTTCAGTCTTCAGTATTCATAGTTGTTGAGGAGACTGGGGTTCAGTGAGTTATTGTCATCACTCACTGAACCCATCACCTTCTTCTTTGGCTTGGGTGCTACTCACTGAGTTTCGCCTCACTGAATGGAGAGACTTTTCTTAATAGACTCGTCCTAAGCATCCTGAAGGAGACTCACTGAGCAACTGCTTCACTCAGTGACTTGAATGTTGTTGAAGGTCTTCTAACACATAGGTTATTTTGTATTCAAATCCTTGTTTAAGATTGTTTAGGTACTGAATTGTAACACCCCCAATTTCGGGATATGCAGCGGAATTCAAGCTGGGTGTTACTCGATGTTACAACAGTTATAATAATAGAAAACGATCTCTAATTGAGTAATTTTGAAAGATTTATCATTCGAATATCAGAGTTTAGAAAATGAGGTCCCAGTAGTTTCTTAGTTTATTAAATAAATTTTCGAATGATAATAAGATTTTAGCATTCTAGAAGTATCTGTGCCTCTTCGTGCCATCCTCGTTCATTATGGACCTGAGATAAACATGCTAAAAGTGTCAATACAAAGGTTGGTGAATTCATAGAGTTTATAAGTAAAACAGTTATTTTCAATAGTTTTAAGTTTGGACGATAATTGCAATAAATACAAATATCGGTAAAATAAGTAGTGGGCTACGTTGTTATACACCCATAGTTCATTCGTTTAATAATCAGTTGAACACAAGTTTCAAGTTGGATAATTGTAAATGATTACAATTATAGTAAAACAATAATATTATACTATATTACTCTAAGCCTCATGACACGCAAACCATAACAGTGGGATATCATAGTAATGAACTATTAATGTAATTTTACTGACATCATAAAGATGTAAGTAACAAGGCCCTCGGGTAGGAGCTTGCCAACATCCTATTTAATCTTGAATATAGTGCATTCGGCTATCAATCCGGCTAGCTTCAAGGCTATCTATCCGGCTAGTACAAATGGGCCGTCACTTCCAATAGATCTATTCACTATATTCGCGTTCACTCGCATGTGATTAATGGCTCATGATATGAGAGACTTTTTAAATGGCAATAGTGGAAAACTTAGGCAATATAAATTAGGATAACATACAGAAAGTTACTTGTGTTCAGCAAGTAATAAGTTTCAATAAGAAAATAGGGTGTTTCATCAATCAAGTAAAACGGTTAAGTTAAACGAGTGAAATCAGTAAGTAAAATGAGCATGTATCTCCCCCAAAAGTAATTCAAAACGTATAAAAGTAGGGGCTATGGAACTCACCTTAGTGGAATGGTAGACAAAATAAAGTAGTGTCGAATGCAGAATGGGAATGGCTTCGACACACGACCTAAATATTAGGGAAGTCTGAGATTTTGAATTATCGTGAATAATGATTTGAAACAGTGTCGAATGACAAAATGGTTTTGTGGCAAAGGTGGCTTTGTGTCGTGAAATGCTTAAAGTTCAAATACAAAGTTATATACTATATAACTCGTCTGTATGTATAAAGTATCGTTATTGTATATATTCTCATCATGAATAGTGATATATATATATATATATATATATATATATATATATATATATATATATATATATATATATATATATATATATATATATATATATATATATATATATATATAACTTATCAATAGATAGTTGATGATAAATTTTAGTAATTACAAGATATTTCTAGTTCAACTAAATCAATAAGTTTGTATAAATGTTTCTGATCTGTAGTCAAGTTTATTGAAAATAACTTTAAGTTATATATTTATAAATCGAGATATGTATATATATACATTACAATTTTCAGAAGTAAATTTATATCCATTTTCTCGTAATAATAGTTGTAAAATATATATTTGTCAAAATGTAATTAAGTTTCTGAATTAACCTTTAAGTTATATGAAAGTTACACTTTTAACCCTAACGTTAAATATTTTATATATTTAGTCCAAAGTTATATATTTACAATTTAAATCCTTAAACCATTCAATTATTACATTTTCATACCCAAAAGTTTCATATATTCAGTTTTTAA
Source organism: Artemisia tridentata subsp. tridentata (assembly GCA_021014915.2). Taxonomy (NCBI): domain Eukaryota; kingdom Viridiplantae; phylum Streptophyta; class Magnoliopsida; order Asterales; family Asteraceae; genus Artemisia; species Artemisia tridentata. The sequence goes on from CP139506.1 coordinate 127,129,389, forward strand.
CTTCAAAATACCGAAATGACAGTTTATACCCTAGCTTTCAGAAAAGTTACATTTTTAACCCCCGTTGCGTAAAATTTGCATTTTTAGTCCAAAATCATAATTTCTAAAGTTTATCATTTCCATTCAATAAATATGTTTTCAACAACTTATTGGAACTTATTAAACAACTTATTTTCTAAAATTTAGCTTAATATTGAGTTATTGGGCCTTAAGAGTACGTTTAAGGCCCGTAAGGTTTTTAAAGGTTTAATGGACTCAAAATTCGTTGGGCTTTCTCATGGACTGAAAATAGATCATTTCCGACTTCTTAAAACTACTTTTAAACTTCTTATCATGATAGCTTATTAGAAAAGCTCTTGGGGTTTTAAGCCCGTTAAGGTTTTAAATTAACTTTTAAGTTAAGCCGAGAGCTTTTAAGCTCTTGGCTTATTTTTCCAATGCTCAAAGTAATGTCAAAACATATAAAAGACAGCTTATGTACTTAGCTTATCATGGACTGCTTAAAAAGTGCTTATTTATGCTTATTGGGCTTTAAGGCCCAATCAGTATTATTTATAGTTTATAAAAACTTTTTCGAGGTTGCTTAGCTTTTAAGTTTAAAAACGTATAAGGTGAGGTTGTTAGAGTAGCTTAATGGTACTGCTTATTTGTTTAGCTTTTGAAGTATTGGGTTGGGCCTTTAGCCCAGCACGATACGTGCCCGAAAATGATTAACAAGACTCGATCCTAAGTGACATATTTATGTAGCCGATTTTTAGAAAATCTAATATTTAGAGTACGATCGCAACGTGACTTAAAATGTTATAAAAATCATATCACACGTATTTGATAGATGTTTATTTTTACATAACCTTATGCATAGCCACCACGTGATACAAGATGCCACATTTGTATCACAATTGTATTACGAGAACATAATGAAACAAGACCAAAGCTAGGTAGGGTACGATAGAAATATCAAATAATTCGTAATATGTAACAAGAGTACGTATGAACATAAGCTTACCTCACCAAGAATGGTGGGGAGAACATCATGCTATGGACAAGGATTGAGTGAAAGGAAAGCATGGCTTTTTTGTGGACTCAACCGTGAGTCAAGACCGACTACTAGTCAACTTGTACATGATCTAAATCCCATAAAACCTTTGCCATTTCTCTCGTTGACACCAAGGTGGAAAAGACTTAGAAAAATATTTGAAGTGTGGTGTTTTATTTGTGTGTGTTCGTATGAAATGGAAGAAGCAAGCAAAGCTTTATAGAAAGCTAGCACGATAATACACGTTACTGATTTTTGCATGCATGACACAAAATGAAACACGTAGAAAGGCTTGCTTGATAATACACGTTTTTTATTCTTGCGTGCGTGGTACAAAATGAAACACATATGGTATTTTGAACTTGATGTGTTGTATGATTATGAGACATATATTTTGCATTTGTAACATGTAGTTGACGTGGCCATTAGGAGATGGATAGAAAATTTTGTGACAATCTTTAGATTTATTATTAGTTTAAGGTTTAGAGGGTATAGTTTGATCCCGGTAATTACTAGCGTTAAGTCCTTAAGTCACGAAATTTAAAACCGGGTGACGTAAAAATATAGAGTTTATAAAAATGTTAAAAGTTATCAACATACTCAATTTTTATATTTAAAATGAGTCGTGGGTTTATCGGAGTGTTTAAACGTTATTTAAACTTAAGATTTTTTTTTAAAGTGATAATAAATAGAAGTTAATAGTTAGTTTAATAATCGAAAAATTATGGGTGGTTACAGTCTCACCCCCTTAACGGAATCCTATCCCGGGATTCAATCTGTATTAGGTGTTGAAGTGATGAGGACAAAATGTGATTTTACTTGTGAAAACTTATAAGTTAGAATTTTATTTTACGTGTGAAAAACACTATTCTGAAGGTCAAATAGACTTAAGAAAAAATTATTTTGAATGAATATTTTTATTTTATAAAGTTTATCATGTTGTAGTAATCATTTTTGAAAATATCATGGTTTCTATTTACTTGTTTTGTAAAAATCAAATTTTTGACGTCGAAAACTGTTTTTAACAATGAGGGTTTCAGATGAGAACTTGATGAATGTAGAGAAAGTTTTTAAGCTTTTGTAGATGATGAATCAGTTTATTCCTTAGTAAGTTGAACAGTAATTTCGAACGGTCATGAACAGTGACCCCCAACGGTCGTGAATAGTGACCCCCAACGGCTAGTTTTCTTTTTATAAATACCTTATTTAATCCTCATTCTTCCACCACCCAAATTTCTCCCATTAAATTTTCAAAATGATGCATAATATTACCATTCTTGTGATCGTGTATGTTATTGCCGCCGCTATTTACTTGGCCTACGTCCCGGAAGAAGACTATGAATTCTTGGTCGTGGTTTTAGCGCTTCTCGTACCACTCATGGTTGTAGGCATCGCCATGGATAAAATATGGGGGTAATAGATAGTATTGTGATATGAGTGTCGAAATAAAATCTTTATTTTATTTGTATTTTCTTGTAATCTTTATCTATCGTAATGAATGTGTAATAAGATTTATTTATTTTTATATGTAAGACAATGTCTTTTAACATTTTCTTTACCACAACAGTAATTTGTTTATATTTATCGTACAGAGTATTCATGGTGCTTCATCCCGTCGTGGTTCTCGCTCTCGTAGGTGTAGTGGTGTTCTTCATTAGCTTGGCGGATCAACCATTTGGCGATTCTATACCTTACTTAGTAATCTTCATAGCGTTAGCGCTGCCGATGCTAATTATTTCGTTATGTATCAATATTCGCGGATTCTAATGCAATAAAAATTTTGCGTTTTGTGTTTTATGAATTCTAGTGATCCTCGGGTACATACTTTTTTTTCCAGATACAAATAAGCCTACTCATTTATAATTCATTACTTACATAGAGAGGCGTCCTAAATAATGTAAATAAGGAAATATAAACTTATGGTTCGGTGATTCATAATTTCTTTATTTAACTAAAATGGCGTCCCAATCCATTCAAATAAAGACATTGTAAATCATCCTACTTAAAAATTTCTGACTTAACATTCGTACTTAATCGATGAGTTAGGCGTTATGGGAGTACGGAGAGAGTATTTACACTCATTTTTAGAGATGGAGAGTAAGATAATTGGGAGAAATTGACATAGTATTCAGAATAGTTGGTGTTTATATATTTAACGTATATAGAATAAGAATTGTGCAAATCACAATGCCTTAGGAAGGTTTCGTAAATTACAAAATGTAGAAGTAGGTACATGCTCGGGGAAATGTGATTGAGTCGTATTGCCTTAGAATAGGCATACGCAGGTATGTTTACTTGTATAAAGTGACGAGAAGCATGTCATGTGTATATATATCATTATACTAAAAGGTTTAGATAGCATAAATTACCTGGTAGTCACATAATCGTTTGGAGGATGGAAGACACAAAGAGCAAAAGGCTATAAAATGTTTTGTTTGTAAAAGTGGTTATAGTTCAGGTCTCAATTAGACCCGTTTCTCTATAACTATAGCTCTGATACCAATCTGTAACACCCCCAATTTTGGGATACGCAGCGGAATTCAAGCTGGGTGTTACTCGATGGCACAACAGTTATAATAATAGAAAAAGATCTCTAATTGAGTCATTTTGAAAGATTTATCATTTGAATATCAGAGTTTAGAAAATGAGGTCCCAGTAGTTTCTTAGTTTATTAAATAAATTTTCGAATGATAATAAGATTTTAGCCTTCTAGAAGTATATGTGCCTCTTCGTGCCATCCTCGTTCATTATGGACCTGAGATAAACATGCTAAAAGTGTCAATACAAAGGTTGGTGAATTCATAGAGTTTATAAGTAAAACAGTTATTTTCAATAGTTTTAAGTTTGGACGATAATTGCAATAAATACAAATATCGGTAAAATAAGTAGTGGGCTATATTGTTATACACCCATAGTTCATTCGTTTAATTATCAGTTGAACACAAGTTTCAAGTTGGATAAATGTAAATAATTACAATTATAGTAAAACAATAATATTATACTATATTGCTCTAAGCCTCATGACACGCAAACCTTAACAGTAGGACTTCATAGTAATGAACTATTAATGTACTTTTACTGACATCATAAAGATGTAAGTAACAAGGCCCTCGGGTAGGAGCTTGCCAACATCCTATTTAATCTCGAATATAGTGCATTCGGCTATCAATCCAGCTAGCTTCAAGGCTATCTATCCAGCTAGTACAAATGGGCTGTCACTTCCAATAGATCTATTCACTATATCCGCGTTCACTCGTAAGTGATTAATAGCTCATGATATGAGGGACTTTTTAAATGGCAATAGTGGAAAACTTAGGCAATATAAATCAGGATAGCATACAGAAAGTTACTTGTGTTTAGCAAGTAATAAGTTTCAATAAGCAAATAGGGTGTTTCATCAATCAAGTAAAAAGGTTATGTTAAATGAGTGAAATCAGTAAGTAAAACGAGCATGTATCTCCCCCAAAAGTAATTCAAAACGTATAAAAGTAGGGGCTATGGAACTCACCTTAGTGGAATGGTAGACAAAATAAAGTAGTGTCGAATGCAGAATGGGAATGGATTCGACACACGACTTGGATAATAGGGAAGTCTGAGATTTTGACTTATCGTGAATAATGATTTGAAACAGTGTCGAATGACAAAATGGTTTTGTGGCAAAGGTGGCTTTGTGTGGTGAAATGCTTAATGTTCAAAAATGAAATATATTCATAAACATATAACAAGCACAAGATTGAAGATTGGCCGAATTTTTGTAGAGAGAGAAAGAGAGAGAAGTTGGGAACTTAGTGAGAGAAAAATGAGAGTATATTAGGTTGAAAATGAAGAGAAGTTCCAACCCTTCCCTTGTGTGGGAAGGGGTATATATAGTGCATACATAAACGCCCCACATGGGCTATGGAGTGAGCATTGTAGGTAAAGACTCGACCTGACTCCATAGTGTTACGAAGTCTAAACTAATATAATTAATCCTACGAGCTACTTAATGCTAATCCATACTCGGGGTGACCGAGTCTTTCATGTGAATATTTATATTCCTAACAATCTCCCCCTAAGGGAGGTCACCCCGGAAATTAAACTTTGAATTCTAGCATTCTATTACATAGATTAGAGTTCCTAGCTCGTATTCTTTGATTCTTCTAAGTCTTTAATCTTTGTACTTTCAGCAATGAACTTTTGATGACTGTTCTTTTGTCTTGGATGATCTTTGAGGATTCTTTGAGGTCATCATCCAACGTACGTCTTCAAGTCATCTTTTTGCAGTATCATCTCCATATGATGTTGTGATCTTTGGACCGACATGCTCACACTTTTCTGGATCATGATTTTCAGCACCGGGTTTGCGGAAGCAGTGTTGAAAGTCTTTCATTTATCATGATTTCTTGGATTATGATGATGAAGTGTGAGCATGGGGTGATGAATCGGCATCTTTTCGGCAATCAGCTGCAACCGCCAAGGATTCCTGCATACAACAGTTAGCAATAAAACGTCAGGTACTTACTGGTTTGGACTTCGAGATTGTTAACAGCATATTGTGAAAACTTTCTCTAATTCTTACCAAGGCCGTTCCTAAATCAGATACCCCCGAGAGGGCTTACAAGATCTACCGAAGTATATCAACGATTAGGTGAGTCGCTGGAGTTCACTCCATGACTGTAGACCATTTGAAGCTGCCGCGAGCACTAAGCGTAATCCACAAGGAATTACCTAAGTGACCTACTTTCAGGGCTGTTTGATGTTGACCCTGGCAGGAATTTCCATTCAATCACGGAGAATTACATTTGTAAGTTCCCTCATAAATGTTCTGGCAGATTGCTAAGATCTGCGTAGGACTCGTAAGTTTACAATTGGTGTCCTTAATGTTGAACAACCAGTGTAGATGTATCATGTGTTCCTATGAGATCTTATGATGTATCTCGCGGCTCTAGACTCGACAAATGCAATTTTGGTAGTCGGAGACTGGAGCGGTGTCTCCTGTTTCAATATCAACATAACTCGTAATGAGCGGTCGATAGATTATGCAGGGTTCCCCGTGAGAATGAAACAAGTTCTTTTAAGAGAACTTGAGTGGCTAGAAGGTTTAGTGCAGTGCGTCACTGGGTCCATGACGACTTGTCTTCAATACTAGCGTCACCTTAGTAACAACCAGTAGCATATGAATTGAACCCGGTTTCTGTTGTTAGGTTGAATAATTGGAGGGCTATTTCTTTTCATCCTTTCCCATTACATTTCTTTTTAATTCTTCAACCCCTTCTTTCTCCTTTCTCATATTACTCCTTTTTTCATAATCATACCTAAGGACTTTCTAATACTAACTATTCGGTATTGTCCTTGAGTATATCCCTCCGGCTCTGGCGGATCATAGGACGGTTTTCCTAACCTTAGCCACCTTATAACACCATGAATATCCTATGTTGTCGTAAACCATTTATTTGAAAAATCTCTCAAAGTGTTTATAATTAAGAAATACATTTTGCTAACACTTTGAGAGTTTTGAACTTTTCAAATGCTCTCCCTTAACATGTGCTCAGATGTTTTTATTATAAATTTGAACATGTTTTGTAGAGCTTGCACTTTTTGAATTGATCCACTTTCAGTGAACATGACCGATTCGAGACACGCTTACATCACTAGTTAGACTAGCTTGAAATTATTACCCGACCTGGTCAAATCCACAGAAAGTTTCTTGAAATGGTACACTCTGCTCAGACAAGTCCTCTTCGAGACACGCTTACATCACTGGTTAGACCAGCTTGAAATTATTACCCGGCCAGGACAAGTCCTTTCGATTAATGACAGTTTTTATTTCGTCAATTCATTTGTGAAGTCTGTATCGCGCTCACATGAGATGCCATATCCTTTTGTCACCACAAACCATTTGCTCCCCCTCAATATGTGCATTGATATACAAAAGAGTTTAGCACATATGGGAGAGCTTACATTTAAGTCCAAAACATCACATTTTTATCAGATTACATATTTAAATCACATTCTCTCCCCCGATCAGAAATTTCAAACCTTTTGAGATTTTGTGATCCCAATTGATTTAAATATGTTTAGAAAACATGGGAGAAAATGTGGTCAGGTTTAATATGTGCTGATGATGGAACATACTAATGCTCCCCCTCAATCAATGATGGAGAATGTTAGTGTCAGGTATGATGAGTTTAAAAGATATTTGAATTAGAAGAAATCATACACTGACACATAACAACAAGTTTCATTAAATTCACTGCTTATTATGTACAAAGTGACTTGTTTTTGATGATATATAATTTAGAAATTGTTAGGAATATGAATATTCAGTTGAAGACTCGGTCACCCCAAGTACTTATTAGCACATCATAGCTCGTTGGATAACTAGTAATATTAGTAGTAGCTTAGTTAGTATTATTAGTATTGTGGAGTGGGTCGGGTCTTTACCCACTGTCAGCTCGCTCCACAGCCCGCTAGGGGCATATTATGTAAGGACTATATATACCCCTTCCCACACAAGGGAAAGGGTGGAACTTCTCATTATTCTCTAATCTAATACACATACATTTCTCTCTCTAAGTTCCCAACTTTCTCTCTCTATACTCTCATCTATTCGATCCATATACAAGCCCTAATCTTGTGTTTATGTGTTAGTGAATATCCTAAAATTGTTATCAAGAGCCATGGTTAGGTCCATGTGTGTTGATATTCACGGATTTGTGTAATTTGGGGTTGTTTTTGGTTCGAATAACTTTGCTCTTAAAATTCTATTTTACGCCTTGTTTAGTTGTTAGAAGTTGTTAAATCTTGTACTTTCTAGCTTAGGGATTACATAGGAGTAGTGTTTGGTGTTTCGTATCACAGATCTAGGCGTTGTGTGGTGGTTTTTGGAAGATTAGAAGGTTGTTCGTCGTGGAGGTTTGTCTCACGGTAAAAAGTTCTTCGTGGCGATTTGTGTCTGGCTGGGAAAGAAAAGAAGCGATTTGTGTCTTTCTCGAGTTAGCTATTTGTCCCTTTACCGGATTTGGCAAAAACGACAAACAGCTACGATAGCGACCTGTTTGGCGTTTTGTGGGTGGCGATTTGTCCTAGATAGTGACAGTTCTGTCTTTTAGTGACTGGCGATTTGTCCTGTTTCAAAAACTAGCGTTTTGTGTTAGTCAAAGTGGCGATTTGACTAGTTCTAAAAGTTAGTGTTTTGTGTCTGGCGATTTGTCCAAGTTCCAAAAGCAGCGATTTGTCTCAGTTCCAAAAGTAGCGACTTGTCTTGTGACTGGCGTTTTGTCCTATTCCCAAAAGTTAGCGTTTTGTGTGTAGCGACTTGTGTCAATCAAGACTAGTGGTTTGTGGGTAGAGATTTGTGTACATCATAGTAGCGATTTGTCCTATCAGAATAGCGATTTGTCTGTGGCGTTTTGTATCTTCAGGGTAGAGATTTGTCTCTGGCGATTTGTCTATTAGTAGTGGGAAGTTATTCTTAGTTTACGGTTTGTTTCTTGGTGATTTTAGAAAGTCCCGCGAAAGATTCGATTTCTCGGTTAAATCACAAGATCTGTAAAATCCCGTATTTACTATGGCTACCATATCAAGCACCTCATCAGATGATATTCAAGCAGCAGGATCTGACACTCGTCCACCTATGCTAGATAGGACGGATTATGAGTCTTGGGCACAACGAATAAGACTTTACTGCTTGGGAAAAGAAAATGGAGTAAACATTCTTAAGTCCATTGATGAAGGACCATTTCAGATGGGTACCACCAGAGATGTTGTTACTACTGGTGAAGATGGCACAGTCACACTTGGAATTGACAGACCTCGCGAGTACAATGATCTTAATGATGAAGAAGAGAAGAGGTATGATGCTGACATTAGAGCTTCAAACATTGTCATTCAAGGTCTGCCAAAGGATGTATACAAGCTTATCAATTTCAACACTGAAGCTAAAGCTGTGTGGGACAATGTTAAAATGTTGTTGGCGGGGTCAGAACTCACAAAGGAAGACCGTGAGTCACAGCTGTATGATGAGTTCGAGCATTTCAAAATGAACCCAGGAGAGAATATCACAGACTACTATGTGAGATTTCATAAGTTGGTGAATGATATGAGGATGATCAGAATGACTATGCCCAACATCCAACTAAACTCAAAGTTTGTGAACAACATGACTCCTGAATGGGACAGATTTGTTACTGCTGTCAAACTCAACAAAGGTTTAAGGGATACCAACTATGAACAGCTATATGCCTACCTGCAACAACATGAGAAGCATGCTGCCTACGATCAGGTGCTGAGAGAAAAACTAAACCCTTCAACTCCTAATGATCCATTGGCTTTTATGGCAAATGTTCTACCAACTACCCAACCATCATCCAACTCAAGCTATCATCAACTTCACTTACCAGTACCTGCTATGAGTTCTCAAATTGACTCAGGCTACTCTCAGACCGAAAAAATGATTGACAACCTCACCAATCAAGTATCGTTACTGGTTCAACAGTTTCAAGCATCACTCCCTCAGACCAACAATCAGTTAAGGAATTCATCCAACCCACGCAATCTAGCAATGGTGGAGGATGGGAAAATTGTGGTTCAGAATGTGCAAGGGAGAGCTGGAAGAAACATGGGTCGAGGTTATGTGCAGAATAGAGCAGGGAATGCCAATCAGGGGCAAGGGAAATAGATCAAGTGCTACAATTGTGGAGGACTGGGACACATTGCTAGAAACTGCAATCAACCTAAACGTCCTCAGAACTCAGATTACTTCAAAGACAAGATGCTGTTAATGCAAGCTCAAGAGAATGGAGCTGTATTGGATGAGGAAGAGTTATTGTTCTTGGCTGGTGATGGGGGAAATACGTTTGATGAAGATGTGGATGAGCAACCAGTTCAGGATCTAGCACTCAACGATCCTAACATCTTCAAGGCAGATGATTGTGATGCATTTGACTCAGATGTAGATGATGAACCTACGGCTCAAACAATCTTCATGGCTAACTTGTCTTCCTTGGCTTCATCACCGCGACAAGCTGGTTCCTCTAGTGCATCTGTGATATCTGAGGTACTAAAAATTTATGACACATATGATATAGTTGATGGACAAAAGAATCCCAAAGAATTACAACAGGCAGATGTTTCTGACTCAAGTAATGTTGACATGGAAAATAGCAATATTATTTCATATGAACAGTATTTGAATCACAACAACTCACCTGATGTACCAAATGGTGAATCTTCTGTCAATAATGATGCTTGTGTTATAAGTAATGTGTGTGCCTTAGATACTATGTGTAATATAGATAATGCATGTGAGTGCCATGAGAACAACTTGCCTGTCCCTGATGATAACTCGATCACTAGACTAAACATTTATAAAGAACAAGTGGCTATGTACGAACAGCTTGCTAAGTTTGAGCTTAATGAACATGAGCAGAAATTAGAAGGTCAAATGAGTACACTTATTAAAGAGTCTAGAGTAAGAGAAGAAACATTAAAACAAGAGTTGAATTCTTTGAAAAATCAGCTAGAACAGTCTGTCAAACAGAAACAGGAAGTACAAAAGTGTATAACTACACTTAAGCTAGAATTCAAAGAAAAAGAAAAGGAACTCTTGTCATATTTCACACACATCTAATCTAATTGATACAAGTTTTCTCCCAACTCTCTCTCTCTCTAGTTCTTCTCTCTAACTCATCTACCATGGATCTAATCTTCCATAACCCAAGACCACCCGAATCACCCACACAATCAAGATGGTTAGATCTTACAATTGATTTCTCTAGACTCCATAAACTCTTAAATGATTTCTCTAGACTCAAAACCTTAAAGAATAAGCTTGAGGATAAGTTGTACACACAAGACCAAACCAGACAGACTGCCCAAATGATGTATAAGCACAGAAAGTTAAGTGACAAGCATAGTGAAAGCAATGTAGGTAAATCTAAATTAGCTATTCATGAGATTGCTAAGATAGCCCAACCTGCATTAAATGATTCTAATGTGATGTTTATGCCTAATCATGACCCGCCTGAGCATATCTACACTAAAGAGGAGGATGAGATAAGTGAGAGAACAAGGGAAAGAATGAATGAGAAAATGAGGGATCCCGAGTGCATAGCCAGACGAATAATAATCAAGCCCCATGACTATAGTGAGGAAAATCGTTTGACTGTGTTTGCTCCTCAAAAGAAGTTAACACCTGAACAGATATTCTGGAAACAAGATAATGAAAAACTTAAGGAAGAAAAACTTAAGGCCAACACCCCTCTCATTAGAAAAGTTGCGTCCATAACGGTGTATCCTCCTAATACACCTAGGAATTTGGTGCCTTTGTCTCTTCCCACTGAATGTAAAACCTTTATTAGCTTATATGTGCTTTGGCAACTGTTTGCTGATTTTGATAAAACATGTAAGAAGAGAATCACACCAACCGGCATTACTGAGGGGGAAAGGTGTTTTGAACATGCAAAAAGGTGTTACTTAACTGAGGTCATGCCATTCTTTAAACTACTCAAAGAACATTTTGAATGGCTGCAAACTGCCCTTAACACAGAAATAAAAGAAATGAAAGTAGTGTTTAAAGATATGGAAAATGAGGTGAATGAATATGCAATAGAACTTAAGAGTCGTGAGATTGAAAGAAAAAACATACTCATCACTAATGACAACTTGATTGCTAAATGTATTGCACAAGATGTATTTTACACTGCTACTGATTCTGCATTGTCTGCTTGTCAATTTCATGAGTATGCTATTGCGTTAAATGTCACCCAGAATCGTGTTGTTGAGCTTGAGGGGGAGAATTTAAAATTGCTTGAAAAAATTCAAAATGATGACCATGATAATATGGTTAAACGTTTTTCAAAATTAGAAGTTGATTATCTAAATTTGCAAATGAAACATCAACATTTAAATGAAAAACATAAAATATCAAATGACAAGACATCCTTGGAAGCTCCTGAATTTGATACTTTTTTTGAATTAAGCAAACGAGATGAGAAAATTCAAGCTCACACGAACACGATTCGACTGCTGAGGGCCCAAATTGCCCAATTGAAATCCAACAAGTGTGATGTGTATGGCACCAATAAACCTTCGTCTTCAGATTCTCAGAATTTTCAATATCAAAACACCATAAATAAGTTACATCATGAAAATGAGTGTTATCGAGAAGAAAATTCTAAGGTCAAACAACATTTCAAAGAGTTATATGATTCTATTAAAGTTATAAGAAGTAATCACAATGATCAAATAACCTCTTTGACAAATGAAATTGAGAATCTTAAGGCTCAGGTGAAAGGTAAAATGCCATGCACCACTTGTAATTGTGATGCACCAAAGGCTACTGCTTGTAAAAAGTATGATGTTGATGTTGGGCGTATTCCATTTAACCTTAGAAATAATAGCTTTGCCCATCAAACATATCTCGATCATCTTAGAGAGGGCCTTGACACACTTCGTGAGGTAGTTAAAGAGGATAGAACTGAAAAGCCACTTGATAGGGCAGTTTTTTATGCCTGCAAACTCACGAAAAGGATTCTGGAAAAACTTAGAATATGCCATAGGCTCAGTCCCTAAGTTTAACAGCCATAGAGAGAGATTTGTTGCATCATCATCCACTATTAACAACAAACATGTAGCCTTTGATTTACGATGTACAACATCAGAACCCAACACATCAAAATCAGGAAAACATGTGTTAGTGAAACAAACTAATGTTCCCATCGTTACTTCTACAGGAGTGAAAAGTGTCACCCAAGCTAGCGGGTCAAAGCCTAAAGGCAATACAAGGAATGATAGGACTGCGCCAGCTAAGAGTGATCACAAGAAGAGTGTAGAAGCCCAACCTAGGAACAATAAGTTTGCAAAGACTAGATTGAATCGTGTTGATTCTAGTATTAAAAGTACTATAATTAATTCGAATTCTAATGCTGTTTGTAAAACATGTGACAAATGCTTAATTTCTGCTAATCATGATGAATGTGTTGTGTTATTTCTGATGTCTCCTACACCACCCCATGTTAATTATGTTAGAAAGACTGAAAGAAGTAAGAAAGTTTGGATAGCAACAGGAAGAACTTTTGCAAATGTTGGGTATCAATGGAGACCCACTGGAAAGAAATTTGCTTTAGGAAATAAACATCCATTACCTAAGGTGAATAAACATAAGAATGTAAAAGTTAAGGAATGGAGGCCAACAGGTCGAATTTTGCCCTTAGGAACACAATGCCTTCATCATAAGTCATCTACTGAACCTAGGGTAGATTCCGCTATAGTTACCTCAGTGATTGATACTTCTGTTGCTCCTGAATTTGTGTGTGCCAACCAAACGGACCCCGACAGCATGTGGGGATCCACATATTTCAGTTATCCATCGTTGTCTGTTTTCAAATGCAGGTCGTACAAATCGTCCTTTGGTATTTGGACTCAGGCTGCTCTAAACATATGACTGGGGATCGCTCACGGCTCAAGAACTTCGTGAAAAAGTTTATCGGGACAGTTAGATTCGGGAACGACCACTTTGGTGCGATTATGGGTTATGGAGATTATGTGTTCGGTGACAGTGTAATCTCAAGGGTATACTATGTGGAAGGATTAGGGCACAATCTGTTTTCTGTGGGTCAATTTTGTGATTCAGATATGGAAGTGGCTTTCAGAAAACATACATGTTTCGTCAGAGAATTGGATGGTATAGATCTCCTCAAGGGCAGTCGGGGCACCAATCTATACACCATATCGATTGAAGAAATGTTGAAGTCCTCTCCCATATGCTTGCTTTCAAAAGCCTCTAAAACAAAATCATGGCTGTGGCATCGTCGTTTGAACCACTTGAACTTCGGTACCATAAATAATCTTTCCCGTAAAGATCTTGTTAGAGGGATGCCAAGACTAAAATATGAGAAAAATCATCTCTGCTCTGCATGTCAACTGGGCAAAAGCAAGAAACAAACCCACAAGCCTAAAACCATTAACACCAACTTGGAAGTTCTTCATACCCTCCACATGGACTTGTGCGGTCCAATGAGAATACAAACCATAAATGGAAAGAAATATGTTCTGGTGATAGTAGATGATTATTATCGGTTCACATGGGTAAAGTTTTTGAGAACCAAGGATGAAACTCCAGAGGTTATCATTAAACTGATAAAACAGCTGCAAGTAAGGCTCGATAAAACTGTCAGAATCATCCGCACTGATAATGGTACTGAGTTTGTTAACCAACAACTTCGTAATTTCTATGAAAGTATTGGCATCACACATCAGAAAAGTATCCCTCGCACTCCTCAACAGAACGGAGTTGTTGAACGAAGGAACCGTACGCTGGTGGAAGCTGCAAGAACCATGCTAATATTTTCAAAGGCACTGATGTTTCTCTGGGCAGAGGCTATTGCAACAGCATGTTTCACCCAAAACCGATCTCTAATTCATCCTGTTCATGAAAAGACTCCCTACGAGTTAATTCATAACAAGAAACCAGATCTTTCCTTTCTCCGTGTGTTTGGCGCACTTTGCTATCCGACTAATGATAGTCAAGATTTGGGAAAGTTAAGAGCTAAAGCAGACGTAGGTATTTTTGTTGGATACGCACCAGACAGTAAAGGGTATAGAATCTATAATAAGAGAACCCATAATATCATGGAAACCATTCATGTCACGTTTGACGAGCTGAGTGAGCAACCTGCTTCAGGACAAATTAGTTCTGGACCCGATCTTAAACTTTTGACACCTGGACCCATTAGTTCAGGACTTGTACAGAATTCCACGCCTGCGGATTCTTATGTGCCACCTACATGTGAGGAGTTGAAGAAGTTATTTGATCCTATGTTTGATGAATACTTTGAGCCAACGAATGGAACCATCGCAAGTGCACCAGCGGTACTTCCTATGGCTGAGGCTCAAGCTCCGCAAGGTACTGAAGGCCCAACAGCTTCAGTATCAGTCAGTCTCAATGTTTCAGCTGCCAATCAATCGCCTTCATCATCAAATACTCAATCCTCTCCAGTACTACAAGAATCTGCAGATAACCATTCTTTGGAAGTTAATCCTTTTGCTCCTGTTGATGAGGTTCCTTTTGAAAACATATTTGCTCCTGAACATTCATCAGATACATCCTCTCGTGAAGAACACAGCACCGCTACATCAGTTCAAAACCCTCAACCTCACGACCATCTCAGAAAATGGACCAGTGATCATCCAATCGACAACATCATAGGCAATCCCTCACGTCCAGTATCCACACGTAATCAACTAGCCACTGATGCACTATGGTGCTTCTTCAATTCTGTACTGTCCAAAGTCGAACCAAAAGATACCAAAGAAGCAATGACTAAAGATTGCTGGTTCTAGGCTATGCAGGATGAAATTCATGAATTTGATCGACTTGAAGTATGGGAATTAGTGCCTCCACCAGAGCTTGCAATGATCATTGCTTTAAAGTGGATCTTCAAAGTGAAAGTTGATGAGCATGGTGATGTGTTAAGGAACAAGGCACGGCTAGTTGCAAAAGGGTTCAGACAAGATGAAGGCATTGATTTTGAAGAATCGTTTGCTCCGGTTTCTAGAATTGAAGCCATAAGAATCTTCCTTGCAAATGCTGCTAGTCGGAATATGATAGTCTACCAGATGGATGTCAAAATGGCCTTCTTGAATGGAGACTTAAAGGAAGAAGTTTATGTGAGCCAACCCGAAGGATTCGTGGATGCTGAACATCCTACTCATGTTTACCGCTTGAAGAAGGCTCTTTATGGGTTGAAGCAGGCGCCAAGGGCATGGTACGATACATTGTCCAAGTTCCTTCTTGTGAACGGGTTCTCCAAGGGTGTTGTTGATCCCACACTATTCACCAGGAAGTCAAGAAAACATCTACTACTTGTTCAGATTTATGTAGATGATATCATCTTTGCTTCAACAGATCCTAGTGAATGTGATAGATTTTCAAAGGAGATGAATTCCAAATTCCAAATGTCCATGATGGGACAAATGTCATTCTTCTTAGGATTACAAGTTTCTCAAAGTCCCGGAGGCATATTCATTAATCAATCCAAATACGCCAATGAGATCTTGAAAAAGTTTGGATTCGATTCAAGTGAGCCTGTTGACACTCCCATGGTTGATAGAACAAAGCTGGATGAAGATCCTTCAGGGATTCCAGTGGATATAACAAAGTATCGAAGCATGATTGGATCTTTGATGTACATCACTGCTAGTAGACCAGATCTTCTGTTTGCTGTGTGTATGTGTGCTTGGTATCAATCCAAGCTAACCAAGAAGCATGTTGAAGCGGTGAAAAGGATCTTCCGATATCTTCAAGGCACGGTTCATATGGGTCTCTGGTATCCTAAGGACACAGCAATGGAGTTAACGGCTTATGCTGATGCTGATCATGCGGGATGTCAAGACACTCGTCGTAGTACTTCAGGAGGAGCTCAGTTTTTAAGAGAAAAGTTGGTTAGTTGGTCTTCTAAGAAGCAGATGAGTACTTCCATATCATCTACAAAAGCTGAGTACATTGCCATGTCTGCTTGCTGTGCACAAATCCTTTGGATGCGATCACAACTTTCAGACTATGGATTCTCATACAACAAAATTCCCCTATATTGTGACAACAAAAGCGCCATTGCTCTTTGTTGTAACAATGTTCAGCACTCCAGGTCAAAACACATTGACATCAGGCATCACTTCATCAGGGAACAGGTGGAAAAAGGAATTGTGGAACTATACTTCGTGAGGACAGAGTTTCAGTTAGCTGACATCTTCACCAAGGCTCTCCCAAGAGAAAGGTTTCAGTTTATTCTCCCACGCCTTGGTATGAAGAGCATGACACTTGAAACCCTCAAGTGTCTTCAGGAAGAAAAGGAGGAGTAAAGGATTGTCTTCTTATATCCTTGTACATAGTTGTATATATCTTAAAACAAAAAGAAAATACAAAAATATAAAACCTATAAAAACCATAAAAAATCGAAAAAAATCAGAAAATACCAAAAATAGTCCTACCTAGGCATGTCTTCTGTTTATCGATAACATTTACGGATCTAGAAATGTCATTCAACAATGACACGGATCTTTAAATGAAGCTCGAGCAGAAGTTATACTAATCAGTTAAAACATGTCTTAATGGCTTGCTATTACTTCAGATAGCAACCCACGCTATACATTGAGGAAAGCTTGTCGCCAAAAGGGCAGTTGTTCCTCCAACTGGGTGATGTTCACCTGGGCATGGATTACTTTATATCCATGTTTCTTCGATCTGATGTACGTTTCAGTGCATCATTTCTTGTATAAGAAGAGAAGTCTTCTTTACATCAGACTCTTTATCTTTTTTGATTCTTCAAGAGAGTCTTGATGTTACACAAGGTGGTAAATTGAATTAAATTTTCACAAATACTCGTCGCTCAATTGAATGACTACAGATCTTTAAATAGAAAACGGGTCATTAATTGAGGGGGAGAATATTTGTTCAAATTTCTGACACCTTGCCAAATTTGTGCAATATCAGCAGTGACACTCTCTCGTGGTTTAAGGGGGAGCATAGTATGCTCCGAAATCAGAATACATTTAAACCTGACCACATTGTCTCCCAAATTTTCTAAACTTATTTAAATCAATTGGGATCACAAATCTCAAATGGTTTGAAATTTTTGATCGGGGGAGAGAATGTGATTTAAATATGAAATCTGATAAAATGTGATGATTTGGAAGTAAAAGTAAGCTCTCCCTTATGTGCTAAACTGCTTTGTATATCAATGCACATATTGAGGGTGAGCAAAATGTTTTGGACGTAAAAGCAAGCTCTCCCATATGTGTTAAACTCTTTCGTATATCGATGCACATATTGAGGGGGAGCAAATGGTTTTTAACAAAACATAAAGGATTGGGCATCTCATGCGAGTGTGGCTCAGACATAACAAATGAATTGACGAAACTTGAACTGTCATCAATCGAAAGGATGCGTCTTGGCCGGGTAATAATTTCAAGCTGGTCTAACCAGTGATGTAAGCGTGTCTCAAAAAAGACGTATCTGAGTAGAGTGTACCGTTTCGAGAAACTTTCTGTGGACTTGACCAGGCCGGGTAATAATTTCAAGCTGGTCTAACCAGTGATGTAAACGTGTCTCGAATCGGTCATGTTCACTGAAAGTTGATCAATTCAAAAGTGCGAGCTCTACCTAACATGTGCAAATTTATAAAACAATCACTCGAGCACATGTTGAGGGGGAGCATTTGAAAAATTCGAAACTCTCAAAGTGTCAGTAAAATGTGTTTCTTAATCATGAACACTTTGAGAGATATTTCAAGGATTTTGGTAAATGGCAACATAGCATAGTCATGAAGTTATAAGGTGGCTAAGGTTAGGAAAACCGTCCTATGATCCGCCAGAGCCGGAGGGATCTACCCAAGGACAACACCAAATAGTTAGTATTAGAAAGTCCTTAGGTATGATATGAAAAAAGGAGTAATATGAGAAAGGAGAAAGAAGGGGTTGAAGAATTAAAAAGAAATGAAATGAGAAAGGGTGAAAAGAAATAGCCCTCCAATTATTCAACCTTAGGGCAGAAACCGGGTTCAATTCATATGCTACTGGTGGTTACTAAAGTAACACCGGTATTGAAGACAAGACGTCATGGACCCAGTGACGCATTGCACTAAACCTTCTAAACCACTCAAGTTCTCTTAAAAGGACTTGTTTCATTCTCACGGGGAACCCTGCATAATCTATCGACCACTCATTACGAGTTGTGTTGATATTGAAACAGGAGACACCACTCCAGTCTCCGACTACCAAAAATGCACTTTTTGAGTCTAGAGCCACGAGATGCATCATAAGATCTCATAGGAACACGTGTTACTTCTACACTGGGTGTTCAACATTAAGGACACCAGTTGTAAACTCATGAGTCCTACGCAGATCTTAGCAATCTGCCAGAACATTTATGAGAGAATTTACAAATGTAATTCTCAATGATTGAATGGAAATTCCTACCAGGGTCAACATCAAACAGCCCTGAAAGCAGGTCACTTCGGTAATTCCCTGTGGATTACGCTTAGTGATCACGAAGGTTCCAAACGGTCTACATTCGTGGAGTGATCTCCAACGACTCGCCTAATCGTTGATTTACTACGGTAAGATCTTAAAAAACCCTCTGTGGGTTTTTGATTTAGGAACGGTCTTGGTAAGGATTAGAGAGAGTTTTCACACTATGCTGTTAATAATCTCGAAGTCCGAACCTGTAAGTACCGGACATTTTATTGCTAACTCTCGTATGCAGGAACATCTGGCGAGTGTAGCTGATTGTTGTTGCAGCTGTTTGCGGTTGTAGCTGATTGATGATGCAGTTGATGCAGTTGTAGCAGATTGCCGAACAAGATGCCAGTCCACCACCACATGTTCACACTACATCATCATTATAATCAAAGAAATCATGATAAACTAAAAGACCTTCAACACAGCTTCTGCAAACTCTGATGCTGAAAGATCATGACTCTAAATAGTGTGAGCATGTCGGTTCAAAGAATATCTCATCACATTGAAACATACCACTGAAAGATGACTTGGAAACACATGGTGGATGATAACTCCAAAGAATCAACAAAGATCATCCAAGACAGAAGAAAAAGTCATCTGAAGATTTGCTGCTGCACAATGATCAAGGATTGTGAAGAATCATTGTTTAACGAGCTATGATGTCAAGAGCCATAGATGAAGTGCAATATTCAGAACATTACTTCAGCGGTGACCTCCCTTAGGGGGAGATTGTTAGGAATATGAATATTCAGTTGAAGACTCGGTCACCCCAAGTACTTATTAGCACATCATAGCTCGTTGGATAACTAGTAATATTAGTAGTAGCTTAGTTAGTATTATTAGTATTGTGGAGTGGGTCGGGTCTTTACCCACTGTCAGCTTGCTCCACAGCCCGCTAGGGGCATATTATGTAAGGACTATATATACCCCTTCCCACACAAGGGAAAGGGTGGAACTTCTCATTATTCTCTAATCTAATACACATACATTTCTCTCTCTAAGTTCCCAACTTTCTCTCTCTATACTCTCATCTATTCGATCCATATACAAGCCCTAATCTTGTGTTTATGTGTTAGTGAATATCCTACAGAAATCATCACTCTCCCCCTCAATCGATGACCCGTCTTCTATTTAAATAGTTGTAGTCATTGATTGAGTGATAGATTTTTTTTATGAAAAATTCAATTCTGATTGATATTCAAAAATCATGGTACCACCAAGTTTAGCATAAATACTTTCCTGAAGAATCATAGATGGAAAAGTATCTGTGATGGAAAGAAGACTTCTCTTCTTACACAAGAAATAATGCACTGAAATGTACATCAAATCGAAGAAACATGGATATAAAGTAATCCATGCCCGGGTGAACTTCACCCAGTGGGAGGAACAGCCGTTTTTTTGGCAACGTGCTTTCCCCATAATGAGGAACGGGTTACAGTCTGAAGTAACTGCAAACCGACATGACATGTTTTAACAATTTATTTTAACTTCTGCTCGAGCTTCATTTAAAGTCTCGTGTCATTATTGAATGACATTTCTAGGACCGTAAATGTTATCGATAAATAGAAGATATGCCTAGAGGAACTATTTTTGGTATTTTTGTGTTTTTCTGATTTTTATGGTTTTTATAGGTTTTTATATTTTTTCTATTTTCTTTTTGGTTTAAAATATATACAAGGATATGTGAAGCAAATCCATTACTCCTCATTCTCTTCCTAAAGACACTTGAGGGTTTCTGGCGTCAAACTCTTCATGCCAAGTCGCGAGAGAATAAATTGGAACCATTCTCTCGGGAGTGCCTTAGTGAAGATATCAGCCAACTGAAACTTAGTCCTCACGAAGTAAAGTTCAACAACCCCTTTCTTAACCTGTTCCCTTATAAAGTGATGCCGGATATCGGTGTGCTTTGATCGGGAGTGTTGGACATTGTTGCAGCAAAGAGCTATAGCACTTTTGTTATCACAATACAGAGGGATCTTGTTGTATGCAAAGCCATAGTCCGATAGTTGGGATCTCATCCATAGGATTTGAGCACAGCACGCAGACATGGCAATGTATTCAGCTTCTGTGGAAGATATAGATGTACTCATTTGCCTCTAAGATGACCAGCTTACTAATTTTTCTCCCAGAAACTGAGCACCTCCCGACGTACTTCGACTAGTATCTTGACACCCTGCATGGTCTGCATCTGCATAGGCCGTGAGTGCCGTGGCGGTGTCTTTAGGATACCAGAGACCCATGTGAATAGTTCCTTGAAGGTATCAAAAGACCTGCTTTACCGCTTTCATATGCTTTTTGGTGGGTTTAGACTGGTACCGAGCACACATGCATACCACGAACAAGAGATCTGGCCTGCTAGCGGTGAGGTACATTAGGGATCCAATCATACTTCAAAACTTGGTTTGATCAACAGGGATCCCAGAGAGGTATTCATCCAACTTCGATCTCTCAACCATAGGAGTGTCAACAGGATCACTTGAATCAAATCCAAATTTCTTCAATATTTCATTTGCATATTTGGATTGATTAACGAAGATGCCTCCGGGACTTTGAGAGATTTGTAAACCTAAGAAGAACGACATTTGTCCCATCATAGACATTTGGAACTTAGAACTCATCTTTTTAGAAAACCGATCACATTCCATAGGATCAGAGGAGGCAAAAATAATGGCATCTACATAGATCTGGACGTGAAGTAGATGTTTGCCCATTTTCCTAGTGAATAGTGTAGGATCAACAACACCTTTAGAGAATCTGTTTGTCAGAAGAAACTTAGACAAAGTGTCGTACCACGCCCTAGGTACCTGCTTTAAACCATAGAGGGCCTTCTTCAAGCGATAGACGTGAGTAGGACGATCAGGGTCCACAAATCCTTCAGGTTGACTTACATAGACTTCCTCTTTCAAATCACAATTTAAGAATGCTGTCTTTACATCCATTTGGTAGACTGTCATACTCTGACTGGCAGCATTAGCGAGAAAGATTATGATAGCTTCAATTCGAGCAACCGGTGCAAACGATTCTTCAAAGTCTATGCCCTCTTCTTGACGATACCCCTTTGCAACAAGCCGTGCCTTATTTTTCAGAACATCACCATGCTCATCGAGTTTCACTTTGAAGATCCACTTTAGAGCGATAATCATTGCACAATCTGGAGGAGGCACTAATTCCCATACTTCAAGTCGATCAAACTCATGAATTTCTTCTTGCATTGCATTAAACCAGCAATCTTTAGACAAAGCATCTTTGAAATCTTTGGGTTCGACTTTGGATAGTACGGAATTGAAGAAGCACCACAATGCATTGGTGGCAAGTTGCTTTCGTGTGGATACCGAACGAGAAGGATTTCCAATGATGTTGTCAATCGGATGATCGTTGGTCCATTTTCTGAGATGTTCATGTGGTTGAGGGTAAGGAACTGATGTTGTCGTGTTAGGATCCCCTGAAGAAGATGTCTCAGTAGAAGATTCTGGAGCAAATATATTATCAAATGGAGCATCATCAGCAGGAGCAAAAGGATTCACTTCAAAAGAATAGTCAACTGCAGAGCCTTGCTGTATCGAAGGAGATTGAATATTCGATGATGATGGCGAGTGAGTAGCAGATGGTGCGTCTTGAATAATTGAGACAGATACAGATGGACCATCTGAGTTGTGTGGAAGTTGAGTATTAGCAACTGGAGGTAAAGGTGGGGCTTCAGTTGTAGTATCAACAGTTGGTGGCTCAAAGTATTCATTAAACATCGGATTAAACAAATTCTTCAACTCCTCACTAGTAGGGGGTACATAAGGAACTGCAGGAGTGGGATGCTGTACAAGACCTGAACTAATTGGACCAGGAGACAAAAGATTAGGTGCGGGTCCAGAACTTGTGTGTCCAGGAGCCGTTTGCTCAGTCAACTCATCGAATGTCACGTGAATGGTTGTCATGATTTGTCGGGTTCGTTTGTTGTAGATTCGGTATCCCTTGCGATCTGGTGCGTATCCAATGAAGAATCCTATATCTGTTTTAGCCTTTAGTTTTCCCAGATCCTGACTGTCGTTTGTTGGGTAGCATAGAGCACCGAACACTCGTAGAAAGGAAAGATCTGGTTTCTTGCCATGTATCAGCTCATAAGGAGTTTTGTTATAAAAAGTATGTATCAAGGATTGGTTTTGGGTGTAACAGGCTGTAGCAATTGCTTCCGCCCAAAGAAACATCGGTGCCTTGAAAAATATCAGCATGGTTCGTGCAGCTTCCACAAGAGTACGATTTCGTCTTTCAACAACTCCGTTCTGCTGAGGAGTGCGTGGAACACTTTTTTGGTGAGTTATGCCAATACTTTCATAAAACTGAATGAGTTGTTTGTTAACAAACTCGGTTCCATTGTCTGTGCGAATGATTCTGACGGTTTTGTTAAGTCTTACTTGTAGCTGTTTGATAAGCTTGATGATAACCTCTGGAGTCTCGTCCTTGGTTCTCAAAAACTTCACCCATGTAAACCAAGAGTAGTCGTCGACCACCACAAGAGTATATCTCTTCCCATTTATACTCTGCACTCTCATTGGTCCGCACAAATCCATATGAAGGGTGTGAAGAACTTCCATAATGGTGTTGACAGTTTTGGGTTTGTGAGTATGCTTCTTGCTTTTGCCCAGTTGACAAGCAGAACAAAGATGATCCTTTTCAAACTTCAATCTGGGCATACCTCGTAAAAGATCCTTGTGAGTAAGTTCATTTATGGTGCCGAAGTTTAAGTGATTTAAACGACGGTGCCAAAGCCATGACTTGTTCTTTGAGGCCTTTGACAGCAAGCAAATAGGAGAGGACCGCATCATGTCTTCAATAGAGATGGTGTATAGATTAGTGCCACGACTGCCTTTAAGAAGATCAATACCATCCAATTCTCTAATGAAACAAGTGTGTTTTCTGAAAGCAACTTCAAGATCGGAATCACAGAATTGACCAACAGAGAACAAATTGTGCCCAAGTCCTTCCATGTAGTATACCCTGGAAATTACACTGTCACCAAAAACATAATCTCCATAACCCATAATTGCCCCAAAATGGTCGTTTCTGAATCTAACTGTCCCGATAAATTTATTCACGAAATTCTTGAGCCGTGAGAGATCCCCGGTCATATGTTTTGAGCAGCCTGAGTCTAAATACCAAAGGACGATTTGTACGACCTGCATTTGAAAACAGACAACGATGGATAACTGAAAAAGGTGGATCCCCACATGCAACTGGGGTCCGTTTGGTTAGCACAAACAAATTCTGGGACTACAGGATTCATATATGCCATGGAATTCACAGTGGAAACTTCACTAGTAGCAACAATTGACCTAGTTACAGGGCATTGTGTCTCTAAAGGGAAAATTCGACCAGTTGGCTTCCATTCCTTAACAGTCACTACTTTATGATTAGTCATTCAAGTTAAGGGGCACTGATCTCCTAAAGTGAATTTTCTTCCAGTGGGTCTCCATTGATAACCAACATGAGCCAACAATTTTCCTGTTGCTTTCTAAATTTGCTTAATCAGTTTAGGTTTCCTAACATTCTTAATAGGGGATCATTGAGAAGACATCAAGAATGACACAACACATTCATCATGATTACCAGAAATTAAGCATTCATTACATGTCTTACAAATAGCATTAGAATTCGAATTAATTACAGTACGCTTATAGCTAATACTAGAATCAACACGATTCTTTTTGATCAAATCAAACTTATTGTTCCTAAGGTGGACTTCTACTTTCTTCTCATGAGCACTCTTAGCTGGCACAATCCTATCTTTCTTTGTATTGTGACTAGGCTTTGACCCGCTAGCTTTAGTGTCACTGTTTACTCCTGTAGAAGCAATGATGGGAACATTAGTTTGTTTCACTGCCATTTGTTTTTCCGGTTTTGATGTGCTGGGTATAGATGTTTTCGGTGGTACATCAAAGGTAACATGCTTGTTCTTAGTCATTGATGAAGATGAAATAAACCTATCTCGCTTGTTATCAATCTTAGGACATGTGTCAATGACATATTCTAAGAGTTCCTGAGATCGTTTAGTGAGGAAGCAGGCATCTACAACTGCACTGTCTAGTGGTTTCTCTATCCTATCCTCTTCTACGGTCTCACGAAGAATGTCAAGACTATTCTTAAAAGAGTGAGATAAACTTGATGAGTTGACCTATTGTTTCTAAGAGGAAGCGGGATAGTCACAGCATCAATTGCATATTTTCTACAAGTAGAAACCTTTTGAACAACATTTTCACTAGTGATGATTGACATTTTCCCTTTCACCTGAGTCTTTAGATTCTCAATCTCATTTAGCAAAGAAGTTATCTTTTCATTGTGATTGTTACGTGTGACTTTAATCGAGTCATATAACTCTTTGTAATGCTGTTTGATTTTTTAATTTTCAGCGTGAAAACACTCATTTTCATATTGTAATTTATTGATGGTGTCTTGATAGTGAAAATTCTGAGAATCTGAAAACGATGGTTTATGGGTGCCAATTACATCACTCTTATTTGATTTTAATTAGGCAATTTGGGCCCTCAATTTTCGAATCGTGTTAGTGTGAGCTTGAATTTTTTCATCTCGTTTGCTTAATTCAAAATATGCATCAAATTCAGGAGCATCCAAAGATGTCTTGGCATTTGAGATTTTAACTCTTTCTTCTAAATGTTGATATTTTAATTGCAAATTAAGATTATCAACCTCTAGTTTTGAAAAATGCCTGACCATGTTATCATGGTCATCGTTTTGGATTTTCTCATGCAATTTTAAATTTTCCCCCTCAAGCTCAACAACATGATTCTGAGAAACATTCAATGCAATAGACAACTCATGAAATTGACAAGCAGTTAATGCAGCATCAGTAGCAGTATAAAACACATCCTATGCAATACATCTAGCAATCAAATTCTCATTGGTGATGAGAATGTTCTTTCTCTCAATCTCACGACTCTTAAGTTCTATCGCATTTTGGGACACCTCGTTTTTCATATCTTTAAATACCTCTTTCATCTCTTTTACTTCAGTTTTAAGGGTTTTTTGCATGCCCTCAAAATGTTCCTTGAGGAGTTTAAAGAATGGAATAACCTCAGTTAAGTAGCACTCTTTTGTTAGTTCAAAACCCCTTTCCCCTTCAGTAATTCCCGTTGGCGTAATTCTCTTCTTACATGTTTTATCAAAATCAACAAATAGTTGACTAAGAACATATATGCTAATTAAAGTTTTACATTCTGTGGGAAGAGTTAAAGGAACTAAGTGCCTGGGTGTATTGGGTGGGTACACCGTTGCAGCCGCTATTTTTCTAAGGGGTGGAGTTTTGGCTTTAAGTTCATCGGCCTTTCTCTTTTCTACGTCCAAAGACCAAAATATTTGTTCTGGCGTCAACTTAGTTTGAGGTGCAAAAACAGTCAATCAGTTCTCCTCATAGTAATCATGGGGTTTGATTATGACTCGATTTGCTATATATTTGGGATCCTTCATTTTTTCAGCCATTCTTTCTCTACTTATTACTTCTACCTCATTACTCTCTTCAAATGATGAAACATCGGGAGGGGCATGACCAGGATTAAGCATTACATTTGCATCATATAAGGCAGGTTGGGCAACTTTAACACTCTTAAGTAAAACTAATTTAGGTTCACCTACATCCTTTTCACTATTTTCATCACACAACCTTTTATGCTTTTGAATCATTTGAGCAGTTTGTCTGGTCTGGTCTTGTGTGTACAACTTGTTTTCAATCTTGTTCTTTAACGTTTTAAGTCTGGAAAAATCATTTAAGAGTTTTGTTTTTTTTTCTTTGAAATCATGTTTTAGTGTAGTTACACTTTCTTGGATCTCCTGTTTTTGTTTAACAGTTTGATCAAGTTGTTTTCGTAAAGAATATAACTCCTTTTTCAATGTTTCTTCCCTTAAATTACATTCAGTTATGAATATACGCATTTGACTATCCATTTTCTGCTC
This sequence comes from Artemisia tridentata subsp. tridentata, assembly GCA_021014915.2. NCBI lineage: Eukaryota > Viridiplantae > Streptophyta > Magnoliopsida > Asterales > Asteraceae > Artemisia > Artemisia tridentata. The sequence continues at coordinate 127,156,378 of CP139506.1, forward strand.
ACGTTCAGTTAGCTCAAATTTTACATGTTGTTCATATATGGCCACCTGATCTTTATAGATGTTAAGTCTAGTGGTCAAGGTGTCATCGGGGATAAACACGGTGTTCTCATGCAACTCACAAGCATTATCTACAACATAAGCATTATCTACAACAGAAGATGCACTACTTGGTACAACAGACACGTCGTTGTGATTCACATATTGTTCATATGGAATAACATTATTATTTCCCATATCAACAGTATCGGATTCAACAACATCTGTCTGTTGTACTTTGTTAGGAATCTTCTGTTCATCTACCATGTTATATGTGTCATAAAGCTTTAGTACCTAAGATATGATAGATGCATTGGAAGGACCAGCTTGTTGTGGTGATGAGACTGCAGAAGACAGATTAGCCATGAAGATGGTTTGAGCAGTGGGTTCATCATCAACGTCTGAGTCAAAAGCATCGCAGTCATCAGCTTGGAAGATGCTGGGATTATTCAGTGCCAAGTCCTGAACAGGTTAATCATCCACATCAGCATCAAGCGTATTCCCCTCATCACCAGCAAGAAACAATAACTCTTCTTCGTCCAAAGCTACTCCATTCTCTTGGGCTTGCATCAACAACATCTTATCTTTGAAGTAGTCAGAGTTCTGTGGACGCTTTGGTTGAGTGCAGTTCCTTTCTATGTGTCCTAGTCCACCACAGTTGTAACACTTGGTTTGCCTTCCCTGTCCCTGATTAGCATTTCTAGCTCTGTTCTGTATATTACCCCGAGCAACATTCCTTTGATTTACATTCTGCCTTCCCTGAACATTCTGAACCACAACCCTTCCATCTTCCACTATTGCTTGATTACGTGGATTTGATGAAGTTCGAAGCTGGTTGTTGGTTTGAGGGAGTGTTGCTCTGAACTGTTGGACAAGTAAAGAAACTTGGTTTGAGAGATTATCAATCATCTTGTCCGTATGAGAGTACCCTGAGTCCAGTTGGTTGTTCACAACAGATGGTGGGTGCAAAGATGATTGGACAAATGATGTCTGATTCTGTGATGAAGAAGGATGGTGATACACTTAATCAAGTGAGGATTGATTGAACGGCTGAACATTTGAGACAAATGCAAGTGGATCATTAGATGTTGTTGGATTGAGTTTTTCCCTCAGTTGACAATCATAGACAAAATGCTTTTCATGTTGTTGTAAGTAAGCATACAGCTGTTCATAATTGGTCTGTCTCAATCCTTTTTTGGGCTTCACGGCTGTGACAAATCAATCCCACTCGGGTGTCATGTTGTTCACAAACTTAGAATTGAGTTGGATGTTTCGCATTGTCATCCTGATGATTCTCATGTCATTCACAAGCTTGTGAAATCTTGCATAATAGTTAGTGATGTTTTCACCCGGATTCATCTTGAAGTGCTCAAACTCATCATACAACTGAGATTCACGATCTTCTTTGGTCAGTTCAGATTCAGCCAGAAGCATTTTAACATTGTCCCAAACAGCTTTGGCATCAGTGTTGAAGTTAATGAGCTTTGTTAGTGCAAATATTACGATATTTAAACTAAACGGTTTCTTCGGTTTTAATAATGACAAACATGTAACTTGTAATGTATAACGTAAAATGTGCAAGTTACTTGTAAACAGAAATCATCAATGCATACTTACATCAACAACTCTCGACGTCTCAAGTATGCTTCAACAAAGTCGTAGATTTCCATCCCGACCTAAATCACTCAAGGTATGGACAAACAAATCTACTACTTGACAAATGATCAAAAGATTATATTTTTCTAAACTTCACATTTTTAATGTGACAAAACATTTTTTCAAAAATATATTTTACAAATTATTTTTGAATTAAAAAGAAATGTTTTATTTTGAAAAATAAGTTTAAAAATCCCAACTGTCAATTTTTCCCCCAAAACAGCTCCAAACATTCCCAAATAAACCTTCCCCACTAAAAGCAAACGGAGGAGCGTCCACGGTACCACTAAAGTACCGACGGCTCCACTAAATTTAGTGGAGCCGTCTGACAATTAGTGGAGCCGTGCCTCTGTAACGGCTAGTTTTCCCCTTGCCTATAAATAGTGGACCATTTTACACTTCCAACTTGATTTTTCCAGTCAGTTTTCTCTAGTCTAATTCCTCCTCACTTAGATGACTTTCTTTGATCATTTAGAGTGTCTTAGTTTGTTTAAGAGTGATCCTTTCATCCCACCAAGAGATCCTCTTCATTCCTCTTCTAGTGCAAGAGAAGAACACAAGGTATCCAAGTAGATACAAAGTGTTGTCATTCCTCTTCAAGTGCAAGAGAAGAACACAAGGTATCCAAGTAGATACAAAGTGTTGTAGTTGTAGGTAGAAGCACTTGTAACATTTGTTACACTCTTGATTGTATCATAGCATACATCAAGATCATTTTTCTTTTGAGAGTTTGTGAGGGAAGATCATTGTGATCTTATAGAGATATTGAATATCTCTAGTAGCCATTGGGCTAGTGTGTTGATCAAGTTGATCAAAGGTAGATAGGGTAGATTGAGTCAAGTGAGGGTTGATCATTGTGATCTTGTCGAGATCTTGGAGATCTCTTGAAGCTTGTGGGCTTGTGTGATTGATCAAGAAAATCAAGGGTAGATTGGATAGATCGAGTCAAGTGGGAGTAGATCATTGTGATCTTGGTGAGATCTTGAAGATCTCTTGTAGATTGTGTGATTGTGTATTGATCAAGTGGATCAAGGGTAGATCGGGTAGATCGTGCGTAGATCATGTGGATCGTGGTAGATTGGTGCTAGCTAAGATTAGCACTCGACAGTTAGCTTAGTGTCGGAAATTGGATAAGCGACGTTGTACGGTTTTCTCCGCCTGAAGGGAGCTTGTTGATTAGTGAAGTAACTCTCGAGTTGGGTACTCGGGGACTGGAGTAGGGCGAAGAGGAGCTTCGTGACCGAACCACTATAAATCACCGTGTCTGGTTTGCGCTTTCTTACTTATCTCTTTACTTTCATTTCATTCTTTATCGCTTTATATTTATATTTGCATTGCTTTTATATTTGTGTGGCTAGTTGCTTATATTATGTTGATTAAGTATGTGTCATGGTTTGATTGTGCTTGTGTTGTAGTTTACTATATTCATCTCTAGATGTTATATGACCATAGTTGACACTTTTCATATTACATCACACTTGATCGGTTGTTTGATACAAAAAGTTTTTAAGTTTTTAAATGGAAATGTATTCACCCCCCTCTACGGTTTCCACAATTGGTATCAGAGACAGGTCGCTCATATTTTTAAAACATATGGTTTTCAAAATTGAGTACGATCCATGTATCAAATTACCCATGAAGGTGATATAATATGAAAAGTATTTACTTGCTTAATACTTACAAGTTTTGTTGTTAAGTATACTTTGTCATACTAGCTTGAAGGTTTTCTTAAACTACTAAAAGAATAGAGTTTGTAAGAGTTCGGTCATGTCTATAGAACGAGTTGTAAAGTAATGTGGTTGGTTTTGTTCAAAACTGTAAAAATAGTCACGGTACCGTTAAATATAATGTACGGTACCATTAAATATGGACGGTACCGCTAAATTTAATGGTACCTTCGTCTGTTTTTCAGAATTGGGTAATTTTGAAAAATTTATATAAAATCAACCGTAAGTCCGTAGGAGTCGTGCCACCTATCGTTTTAAACGTAATTGAGTCTACTTTCATTTAAAAATAATTTTAGAAAATGAATGTAAAGTAAAATTTACAAGAGTCTTTGATTCGTAACAGAGAGTCCTTTCTGGTCATGCCGATTGCACAAATTTTTTGTCAAATTACAAAGAGAACATCACACATTGATGTATTCATATTTTCAAAGTGTTGAACTTGATAAAATTTTGAAATGGGGTGGAAAATAATTATTTGTAAAATAAAATCAAGCTAAGTATACATTGTTATACTTAATACACAAAATGACGATAAGTATTTTTGTATGTTATGCTAAATGACTATTTGTTTTTCTTTGTGTCTTAGTATGCTTATTGTTATCTTTAGTTGAGATAATTTTATCTATAAGCATAAGTGTCTTTCATGCCTTGTTGCTATGTGTCGATTATTAGTTTTTCGGCATATGCATCAATAGGACTTAAACTAAACTTCATGCACTAAGTTGCGTAATTGATTTTGCATTGCATATAGGCATAGACCATTTTTCTTGCATATGTTACAAGGTTTTAAAATGGTTTAGTAACTTTCTTAGGAATAGAAACTAAGTTGGTTGATCATGTGTGTCGAAAGATATTGTCTTACACAATTATTTTTCCAAAGGTTTAAGTGTAAAATGTATATCTCCCCAAAATACTTAATCCTTTCATAAAATCCGTAACATGATCTCTAAAACATTACATCATTTTGTCTTGCTTGACCATAGGTTGTCTAAACAAGATAAAAGATCATATTAATACATTAGTATTTAAGTAAAAGAAAATGTATTAAACTTGCATTGATCTAACACACATAAAAAAATGTTTTAAACATTTGGTATTTTACGTATGTTGTATAAAAATAGTTAAGATAATTATTTTTATACTAATGAGGTGTCGAAAAACTAAGTATATTATACTTAATAATATAAATAGTTTTTCTCAAATAAAAATAAATGACAATATCGAAGTAGTAACTTAATATGTCATTAACCTCACACATACAACTAGTATTAGAATAAATGGAACACATTCATTAAATTTTTATTTTTATTTTCCTTTTAAAAGGAGTGATCGTGAGGGCCAAGAAAGATTTCGAGTACATATCAATTCATTATTCAAATTATGATTGATATCATTATCGAATCTAATTGACAAGTTTTCTAGTGTGGACATGAAATTGGAGTCATTATTTGTCTAGTTTGGAGATAACATAAAAATATGATGAAATATATTATCTTGAATCTACATACTCAATCACACTCGATTGTCATAAAAATAATGACGTCCTCTCAAGACGAAAATAATATGCATCGGATCATAACTCAAACTTGTGTTGAAGATGCCATATTGAGTCTTCTTGTCCAATAATTGTGTTCCAAACATTAAACTAATATGTTTAAAAGATGCATAAAATACACAACTAAGTAGGATTGACAACTTGGATGTTTCATCCGAAATATTCAAGTAATTTTCATTGCAATGCAATTAGTAAATGTGTCATTTCCGAAAAACCAAACACGAGCAAACAAGCAACATATGTAAACTTTGCTCATGAACGACTCAACACTCAAAGTCACATGTCTAGTAAAAGTGTCACACATAATATGTTATTAACTATTATGTAAGTCATCAATCTTTGAGAATATCACATGTATTTCTCTTATCAAAAGATTGACAAAGGATAACTTATATCCTATGAATCTTATTCCCTTTTTAACATGAATGGTTATGTTACAAGAGAGTACATTGCATCTTGCTAACAAATATAGGATATTAGAGTTGAATAATAACCTAATACAACATGTGTCATTGCATAAACAAGTAATATTGGTCATACACTAAAATACTTGTTTTACTAAACATTCGTAAGAGTGATAAGTTTCCTCTTATAAAAGCATATTTGTTGAAATATACAATATGTCTCATTTTAAATATAATACTCACAAGATCTATTGAGGTAAGTAACCTTTACTAGATTCTTTCTCAAGATATGCAAAGGAGCATTCTTAAAACACACACGATGTAGTAGATTCTACATTGTATCACATTAGAGTGTCTCTTTGTAAAACCAAAAAATCCGAAACATGTAAAATGACAAAAATGCCCCTACAAGTTTAAAAATGTATTTAAGGACATTTAGAGTACCATATTGATCCCAAAATTCAAGTAACAAGTTACACATGAAATGAAATAATTGTTACATGCTCAAAAACCATGGTCTCACCAAATTATATGTACAAGACACCCTAAATACAATTTTATTTAAACTTATTACATTTAAAATACATTAAACCTTATTTAAATTACAAAATAAATAGGAAATCAATACAAAATCAAACCAATTAATTTGGTTAATTAGGAAACCGAATTTATAGCCTTTTCCCCCTCCATAGTCGGCCTCCATCCCATTTATTTGATTACCTTTTTATTTGTTTCCCTAAAAACAATACCGATTAACACAAAACACACACAAAAATTGACCACGACTCCATACGAATTTCTGGAAGGGATCTAGCATTTTTCTGGGGTTCTTTATCATCAAGAGTAGCTGGGAAAAATAGGTTTTGGTTCATTGGAGGCTTGGTTCGATCGGGGTGATTTTTCTTTGGTCGATTTTTCATCCGATAGGTATAAAATTCATGTGCTTGATCCACACGTCCTAAAATCGATTGGATATTTTTCTCATACTCTTTATATCATATAAGACCTAAATAAAAAGATAAACAGGAATCATGCACGTTTAAATAGTCGAATGGGAATTACATGCTTAAAACGTATGCAAAACTATAGATCGGGTTATACGAATTTTATGGGTGTGAAACCCATTTTATTTAAGACCTATACGACCCATATGATACTAGAAAAATGTTCATTCGAATTTTTATTGTCTAAAATGGCCTTGTCGAATTATAGTTTATAATCGGGTTTTTATTTAAAAATCGTATAATTGGATAAAAAAATTGGAACGATCGACCTAGGGTTTATGTTATGATCTAGATCTAATCTTAATGATGAAATAATGATGGAATAATGATTGGTTTTTGATTTGGGAAATTAGGGTTAGGGTTTGATGATTTTATTGTATTACCGATTGAGTTTTCAAAATAAAAAGGGGTTGTTTCGTAAATTATAAAACTTGTGGACTATTTTTGTAATATACTTGGGACCAGGGGGTGTTAGTATAAAATGTAACATGAGGACCTTTTTCGTAAAATATGTGACTTAGGGGTTTATTTTATAAATCGGGTAAATATGTAAACTGAAATGTAATTATTAAAAATAGAGGGGCTTGTTTGTAAATTCTAGAAACTTGGGGGTATTTCGTATAAATAAGGATAATGAGGGTGTAATATGTAAAATTGGACACTTAAGGGTTTATTGTGTAAATATGGTTAAATAATGGATCGAGTTGGAATTTTTATAATTAAGGGGTTAGATTTGTAAATTATGAAAAGATGAGGGTATGTTCATACCCTACTTAAATTAAAGGATATAATTTGTATCTTTGCTGATTTAGGGACTTGTTGTGTAAATATTATAAATAAGGAAACTTTCTAAAAATGGAAACCTGCTATTTTTGGAAACCTGCTAAATATGGAAAGTTACTAAAACTGGAAAGCCGACTAAAATAAGTAATCTGAATTAAATAAGTTTTTAATAAAGCCAGTCATGAATTCGTGTAGATTCGCCGGAGATGGAGTTTGCTTCCGACCTTGGTATTTCTGTTGTGTTTTCGTTTGCGGTATAAGGTACAGATATTCTGACCTTCCTTATAAGGTTTCTCTTGATCTATTTCATTTTCTGATCCGTTAGTTTCTGAACTGATGCCATTGCTATGATTCCCTTTGCTCGAACCTTCTCTGTTGATCCCATCTGATATGACCCCTGTTATGAACCTATGTTATGGAAACCTTTTTAATTATAATATGGAAATGTTATGAGAAAAACCATTTTAAAAGATGTTTATAAATGAGGCGAAACTACTTTTATATAAAATGTTACTAACTTTTATGAAAACTATATTTCGAAGACTATCTTTATAAAAACCGTTTTGAAAGATTATTTTTATGGAAACCACTTTAAAGGATCGTTTTATGAAAATCATGAATAAAGGATTAGTTAAAATGGACTTTTGATAGAAACTTTTGAAATGAACTTTTAATCTGAACCTTGACTTGATTACTTAATATGAACCTTGATCGGGTAAACTCTGATTTGGACCTTTGGCATTACATCTGATATATCTATTATGAACCATCTGTTATGAACTCATTTGATATGGACCTTTTGATATGACACTCTGATTTGATATGATATCTGACTCTTAGTTTGATACCCGAGCCAAACTCTGTGACACTAGGCATGGGGGTTCCATGTCCATGTCTGTGATGCACCACTGGCATGACTCATGTGTGGGTGAGTGATTCCTCACACCATTATGCGCGCTTTATTATGATTGGTATATGGTTCGGGGGGCGTATGGATTGCAATCCTAGATCTGTTCTGTTTAGTGGATTTAACATGAATTGATATGATTTATCTGGTGACTGGTGCTTGTGTGCAATACACGCCTTTCACATATATCTGGGAGCTAGCTACTCCATTTGAAGAATGAGGACACCCCTCATATTATCTGATTATCTGAGAGGTCTCCCCTCTATATGATTTGAAGATTTATGGTTACAATATGATATGATCTGTTTCTGGGCTCGTGGTGGATTACTATCCCTTTTCTCTTTCCTTTATAGTTATTCATTGACTTATCCCTTGAACCATATTACATCTGTTCAACCATTGTTTCTGTTATTCTGTACTATTCTCTATTACTGTTTATTATCGTTATATCTGTTCACTGAGCTCTCGTAGCTCAGCCGCATTTCTTTTCCTGCGGCAGGTTTTAGTAGGAAGCTGAGAATGGGTGGAGAGTACTTTGGACTTAGAAGACTTGATAGCTACTTTTGGACTTAGAAGTGATTAGAAGTTATTATTATTTTGGAATTTGTGTTTACTGGAAGTTTCTTTTGTAACCTTGTGGTTCCTATACTTCAATTGTAATCTTTGAGAATTTTTGTATTACTATAGAGTTATGTTTTGTTTTGATCTGATACGAAACCATTGTTGTGATATCTTTACCCTTGTCGGGTTGGGGTGTTACAATTTATGGTATTAGAGAGACAGGCTGCGACTCGTAATACATTATCCTTGACCTGTGTAAGTTGGACCACTAAGTTTCCACTGTAAGCGCTCACCAGATAACCTTTAAGATTATGCTTTAGGATTTCCCTATAGGAACTTAAGTCCTGACCTGTGAGGAATGGGTAGACTATAAGGCTTTTGTTTAAGTATCATTGCTTTCGCATCACTCTGATTCGTGCCCCACTTGTTGAGAGCATTTTTGGAGAGTGAAAGCTCACGCTTTGCACACCTAAGATTCCGACTCCGACCTCTGATTCTTTTGTTAATCATTTTGATGTCTCTTCGGATATTCTGAGAATCTCCATGACGATGACCTACTTGATACATTCTGTTATTTGCTTTTGATAATATATGAATCTTCTGACCCTATCTGAGTTTGTCTTAAACATCTCCGATTCCATGAGAAGTCTGGTGGTGTTTTAACCATGCGTATAAGAATGTTCTCCTCTCACTTCTGAATGATATGACTTGCATTGTCGATCTGCTTTCATTGAATAGTTAACGTTGATTTTTATAAAGGATAGGTTGATTGATCATTGACGACTACCCTCCTATGTTTCACCTTCGGTGTTTGAAACCATTTTGAACTCCCTACCATGATTTTCAATTGTTAAACTTTTGCTATTGCTACCTGTTTTGATCTTCATTTCCGATCTGTTGATAAACAGTTTGATACCTCTCCGACCATCCGAAGGTCATTTAACCCTAATGTGTTTGACACATTTTATAAATTCATTACCCGTGCTGGATGAAAATGTATCACCTGATAGTACTCTGTCCTTGCAAAGTCCATTACTACTCCTATGAGAACTCTGGCGATTATTAGCCATGGATATGACGATAATTTTGTCTCGATGTGAAATGGTTAACTGAGCATGATGATACTGATAACTGATATTCGATATGCCTCACTCTTGACAGTTATACTATGTTTGTATTTCCGATGACTCACAACCTACCTGCCACTTATATTAAATATCTAATCAAGACTCCAACACCTTGAATTGTTCGCTTACCCATCTCCACACTTTGATGAACCATGTACTTGACCTTGATATATGAACTATCCGTCTGGCTTGGCGACCGTACTCATCCTACGAATCCGTTTGCTTTGATATATTCGATTTTGGGTGGTCTTTAAGTTATGGATTGGCTGGCCCTCATACGCTGCCAGGGACTACCGTATCTGATTTGTGACCTTTAGTAATATGTTTCATCCCACTTTTGTTACGATAACCTTTAACCGCTCAAATCTGTTAAGCTTAACGCCGCTATAGAGACCTTTACCTCGATCTTATTTGATTGTCGATTGTCTACTGACACCTATTAGTACCCACCCTAGAAGCTTTGGCATTGGAAGTTTTGTTGTACAAATTTTCTGTTGTTCTCCGATGGAACTTTTGGGTTTCCCTCCTGGTTGAGAAGTAGAATGAAATTTGAACCAATCTCAGTCGACGGACCATGATGCTATAAAAGTTGAGAAATTGGAGAAGATGATGGAATATAATTTTGTTCACCTCAGTGTTCATTTTGAATACCCAATTAGTTGTGAAGAAGAAAGAGGAAACTTTGGAGTATCGACTATCGTAAACCTAATCGTATCACTACCATGACCTTCTTTCAACTCAGCGTATCAATGATTGATTCTATCTCTGTAAACTCCGTACCAGACGGCCTTTTTTAATGATTGAAGGACTGAAGAAGCAACCCCAAGGACTTCTAAGAAAAGAGATGACAAACTGAGAGTAACCACCGGAAAGTATTTCAGTTTATGCACGAAGAGGAACATATAGACCATCTTGTAGAATGACCCTTTATTTTGGAAGAAGTAGATTTGATTGGCGATCAGAGATTGTAACAGACAACACTACCATGCATCCGGCAATGACGGCAGTTGGAGTTGGCGAATTTCGAACCGTGCTGAAGACCTGTCTAAGGCACGCAGTCTTGCTTCTCTATTCACTTTAGTTATACTAAGATGAATTGAGAGCAGAAGCAGACTCGCGAATGGAAGAAGGCACAGTGACCATGCCGGAGATTCACGTTACTACACCGCATTCCCCAGAAGAGGTGCCGAAGGCTAGAGGGACCAGACTCGAGTTATACTTCCTTTCCACCATATGATCATACGATAGACTACATGGACTTGGAAGAAGTTTAAGATCATGTATTTGAATGGACGATAATTCTGAAGCGAACGTTTGTGTTCGGAAGAGTTGATTTTGTGAAGAATGAAGCTATGGATGACGTAATCCATTTCCTCTTGACCTACTCAAATTTCCGTTAACTGATGATGGGACACCTTGAATGAGTTATGTTCCCTGTTAGTAATTCCGCTCGATGTTCATCCTGCGTATGCTAGACGATGGTTTTGTTATGAGGAATTTGGCGAATGATGGACGATTCGATGCTTAAAACGATGTACCAAATTCTGATAGACATTCTGGGACTTCCGCTAACTCTTTTAGTAGTTCGTTCTTCTCTTAGTTATGGTGTTTGATTTTGATGACCTCTGAGACTGTAGAAGTACTAGGTGGATTAAGATAGGTGGTTTTGATTACGATTTGAGATAAAGTATGATCATCATGAAGGCATATTTATGTGGTGCTAGTATTATGATGCCTGATCAACGTGATAATACTTACACCATATAACGTGCGCTCATTGTGGCCATAGGATATCTTGGGGAGTACCTAAGAAGTTTAGAATCTGAATCTCCGTAGGATTATCCGTGTTAGGTTCATTCTACCTATGCGTATGCTCTGTTTTCGTTCATTAAATATCTGGATGAATTTGAACTCTAGTATTGCATTCTGTTGACCTCTGTTATAAATCTTAAACTCCTTGTAGAGCTCTCTACTGGTAATACAGTTAATCTGATCTGAAATTTTGTTCGTATTCCATGTAAGCTTTTCAGAAGATCCACCTATCATCCAATTATGTTTTATGGTTCTTTAAATCCGAATCAACCCAATTTGTCTCCTTCTGAGGAATCTGAACCCATTTTGTTTTGATTGAGTCATGAGAAACCTTTGGTCTGAAGATCTTTTGGAAGAGCCTCCTCGGGCATGAGAATATTACGATGATCTGTTGCGACTTGCTACGATTTCGTTTCACCTTGCGACTTCAAATTTCGAGGACGAAATTTTTCTGTTAGAGGGGAAGAGTTGTAAAACCCAAAAATCCGAAACATGTAAAATGACCAAAATGCCCCTACAAGTTTAAAAATTTATTTAAGGACATTTAGAGTACCATATTGATCCCAAAATTTAAGTAACAAGTTACACATGAAATGAAATAATTGTTACATGCTCAAAAACCATGGTCTCACCAAATTATATGTACAAGACACCCTAAATACAATTTTATTTAAACTTATTACATTTAAAATACATTAAACCTTATTTAAATTACAAAACAAATAGGAAATCAATACAAAATCAAACCAATTAATTTGGTTAATTAGGAAACTGAATTTATAGCCTTTTCCCCCTCCATAGTCGGCCTCCATCCCATTTATTTGATTACCTTTTTATTTTTTTCCCTAAAAACAATACCGATTAACACAAAACACACACAAAAATTCACCACGACTCCATACGAATTTCTGTAAGGGATCTAGCATTTTTCTGGGGTTCTTCATCATCAAGAGTAGCTGGGAAAAATAGGTTTTGGTTCGTTGGAGGCTTGGTTCGATCGGGGTGATTTTTCTTTGGTCGATTCTTCATCCGATAGGTATAAAATTCATGCGCTTGATCCACACGTCCTAAAATCGATTGGGTATTTTTCTCATACTCTTTATATCATATATGACCTAAATAAAATGATAAACAGGAATCATGCACGTTTAAATAGTCGAATGGGAATTACATGCTTAAAACGTATGCAAAACTATAGATCGGGTTATACGAATTTTCTGGGTGTGAAACCCATTTTATTTAAGACCTATACGACCCATATGATACTAGAAAAATGTTCATTCGAATTTTTATTGTCTAAAATGGCCTTGTCGAATTATAGTTTATAATCGGGTTTTTATTTAAAAATCGTATAAATGGATAAAAAAATTGGAACGATCGACCTAGGGTTTATGTTATGATCTAGATCTGATCTTAATGATGAAATAATGATGGAATAATGATTGGTTTTTGATTTGGGAAATTAGGGTTAGGGTTTGATGATTTTATTGTATTACCGATTGAGTTTTCAAAATAAAAAGGGGTTGTTTCGTAAATTATAAAACTTGTGGACTATTTTTGTAATATACTTGGGACCAGGGGGTGTTAGTATAAAATGTAACATGAGGACCTTTTTCGTAAAATATGTGACTTAGGGGTTTATTTTGTAAATCGGGTAAATATGTAAACTGAAATGTAATTATTAAAAATAGAGGGGCTTGTTTGTAAATTCTGGAAACTTGGGGGTATTTCGTATAAATAAGGATAATGAGGGTGTAATATGTAAAATTGGACACTTAAGGGTTTATTGTGTAAATATGGTTAAATAATGGATCGAGTTGGAATTTTTATAATTAAGGGGTTAGATTTGTAAATTATGAAAAGATGAGGGTATGTTCATACCCTACTTAAATTAAAGGATATAATTTGTAACTTTGCTGATTTAGGGACTTGTTGTGTAAATATGCTAAATAAGGAAACTTTCTAAAAATGGAAACCTGCTATTTTTGGAAACCTGCTAAATATGGAAAGTTACTAAAACTGGAAAGCCGACTAAAATAAGTAATCTGAATTAAATAAGTTTTTAATAAAGCCAGTCATGAATTCGTGTAGATTCGCCGGAGATGGAGTTTGCTTCCGACCTTGGTATTTCTGTTGTGTTTTCGTTTGCGGTATAAGGTACAGATATTCTGACCTTCCTTATAAGGTTTCTCATGATCTATTTCATTTTCTGATCCGTTAGTTTCTGAACTGATGCCATTGCTATGATTCCCTTTGCTCGAACCTTCTCTGTTGATCCCATCTGATATGACCCCTGTTATGAACCTATGTTATGGAAACCTTTTTAATTATAATATGGAAATGTTATGAGAAAAACCATTTTAAAAGATGTTTATAAATGAGGCGAAACTACTTTTATATAAAATGTTACTAACTTTTATGAAAACTATATTTCGAAGACTATCTTTATAAAAAACCGTTTTGAAAGATTATTTTTATGGAAACCACTTTAAAGGATCGTTTTATGAAAATCATGAATAAAGGATTAGTTAAAATGGACTTTTGATAGAAACTTTTGAAATGAACTTTTGATCTGAACCTTGACTTGATTACTTAATTTGAACCTTGATCCGGTAAACTCTGATTTGGACCTTTGGCATTACATCTGATATATCTATTATGAACCATCTGTTATGGACTCATTTGATATGGACCTTTTGATATGACACTCTGATTTGATATGATATCTGACTCTTAGTTTGATACCCGAGCCAAACTCTGTGACACTAGGCATGGGGGTTCCATGCCCATGTCTGTGATGCACCACTGGCATGACTCATGTGTGGGTGAGTAATTCCTCACACCATTATGCGCGCTTTATTATGATTGGTATATGGTTCGGGGGGCGTATGGATTGCAATCCTAGATCTGTTCTGTTTAGTGGATTTAACATGAATTGATATGATTTATCTGGTGACTGGTGCTTGTGTGCAATACACGCCTTTCACATATATCTGGGAGTTAGCTACTCCATTTGAAGAATTAGGACACCCCTCATATTATCTGATTATCTGAGAGGTCTCCCCTCTATATGATTTGAAGGTTTATGGTTACAATATGATTTGATCTGTTTCTGGGCTCGTGGTGGATTACTATCCCTTTTCTCTTTCCTTTATAGTTATTCATTGACTTATCCCTTGAACCATATTACATCTGTTCGACCTTTGTTTCTGTTATTCTGTACTATTCTCTATTACTGTTTATTATCGTTATATCTGTTCACTGAGCTCTCGTAGCTCAGTCGCATTTCTTTTCCTGCGGCAGGTTTTAGTAGGAAGCTGGGAATGGGTGGAGAGTACCTTGGACTTAGAAGACTTGATAGCTACTTTTGGACTTAGAAGTGATTAGAAGTTATTATTATTTTTGAATTTGTGTTTACTGAAAATTTCTTTTGTAACCTTGTGGTTCCTATACTTCAATTGTAATCTTTGAGAATTTTTGTATTACTATAGAGTTATGTTTTGTTTTGATCTGATATGAAACCATTGTAGTGATATCTTTACCCTTGTCGGGTTGGGGTGTTACACTCTTGGTTCTAGGAAACCAAATCATGCTAAAATAACATGTAACAATTCAACAAACAAAGATGTTGTCCAAGAGATCATAAAATACACTATCTCCATCAAATAACCTCTAAATCTCAAACACATAATTAAAACATTTTGCTTGCCTTTGTTAGGAGTTGTGTAAGACATGTCATTTTCTTAACCGACTTTCAAAGTATGGTTAGTTGAGTCATATTAGGCCATGTATTAGCGAAATAAGCTAATATCATCTTTGCTATACTTCGATAGGCAAATATAGGAATTTGAATTTTTCTAACATGAGAATGACTACTGGAGAACCTATCGCACTAGAAATTCAATTTGACCTAACGGTTGAATTGCTTCCAGGAGAGAAGTTGGGTTCGTGGTATAACCCGTAAAAATGGTCTTGTTTAGCCTGAATTGAGCACCACTTGTGATAGTCTCATACTCATTCTCTAACCTGAAAATTTTCATTCCTACATTTGACTAGAGATAGTTTACATCGGTGAACTTTATCTCCCGTTAGGATTTCATTTTGAACAAGTAGTAATTAGGATCTTCCTTAGCAAACCTAGATTGCTTGCATCCCACATATGTGTTTCAAAATGATAACATGTTCTCGTAAGATATGATTAAATGTCTTCATGATCCTAAATGCTAAATGATTATCATGTTTTGCATGATGTTTGCATTTATTGCTTATGTGCATTTTACATGATTTGCTTGTAAAGTTTGAACCCACACTATGTCCTTTTAACACATTAGGAATTAGGTATGCCTATCACTATGAACCCTTAGAAGTCATAGAGTCATACACTAGTGTCAAAAACTATAAGTCAAAGTAGTCGCGAAGTTGTCCTAATTCCCTGGTCATCACCTCGCCTTCTTTCAAGTAATACACCCTTTTGTCCTGGGAAGGTTAGATACAAACCTAGTAGAACTCGAAGTAGGGTTGACAACTTAAATATTTCATCCAAAATATTCAAGTAAGTTTAACTTGCGATCGCAATTGTTAAATGTCATATCCGAAACGTCATATTCAAGCCTTTTAACAACATATGTTAAAACGCTCATCCAAAAGCTAAAAGCTAACATCCACCCTTGGGTGACAAAAGACTCACGAATTACTATATAAGTGATTAATAGTTCCTTTCATCCTCGTGTGAATATACACGTCTTAAGATCCCAAACCCTGCTGCGAATCAGCACCATAGGCCTAGCTTTACATCTTTCAAAACCCCGTGAAACACTCATGTGCGAAGCACATCGAAATCCATAAATCAACCAAACCTTTCAAACGAGAATCCTCTAACCATCTTCGTCTAGGTCTAGGAATGATGGAACATACTTCATAAATCTTATGACTATTTAAATATTTCACTGGAAATATTAAAGTCATCCCTCGTGCCCCTCTTATGACTACTTGAATATTTCACTGGAAATATTGTAGTCATCTCGTGCGTCTCGTCTCATGAATCTTTAAATATTTCACTGAAAATATTGAGTCATTCTTTAAATCCCTCTCCTGACTACTTAAATATTTTACTGGAAATATTGAAGTCATCCCTTACGTCTCGTCTCTTGACTTTTTAAATATTTCACTGGAAATATTAAGTCATTCTTCACATCTCTCTTATGACTACTTGAATATTTCACTGGAAATATTGTAGTCATCTCGTGCGTCTCGTCTCATGACTCTTTAAATATTTCACTGGAAATATTGAGTCATTCTTTAAATCCCTCTCATGACTATCTAAATATTTCACTGGAAATATTAAGTCATCCCTCACGTTCCTTGCATGATCACTTAAATATTTCATTGGAAATATTTAGATCATCTCTTCTATTTCGTCTCA